>RPOG01000071.1:600000-829411 GCA_008086565.1 Thalassoma bifasciatum | reverse complement strand
CCTGCTGATGTGATTCAAACAGTAAACAAAAACTTCTACGTCGACGACTGTTTGAAGAGCACATCATCAGAAGAACAAGCTATTCAGCTGATTAAACATCTCACAGCTCTGTGTCAAACTGGAGGATTCTGTTTAACCAAATGGGTCAGCAACAGCAGAAGAGTGCTCTGGACGGTGCCAGAGGAACACAGAGCTAAAGAGTTGAAGGAACTGGACTTGGATAGGGATAATCTTCCCCTGGAGAGAGCTCTTGGTCTCCAGTGGTGTGTGGAGAGTGATTCCTTTCTGTTCAAAATGTTAGAAAAACAAAGTCTTCACACAAGACGTGGCATGTTGTCTATGCTCAGCTCAGTGTATGACCCTCTGGGGTTGATTGTACCAGTCATTTTACCTGGCAAAGTCTTGCTGCAGGAGCTTTGTAGGAGAAATGTTGGATGGGATGAAATCCTACCTTGTGACATACTGCAGCAGTGGAATAAGTGGTTGGCTGAGCTTGGCAGGTTGCCAGAGTTCACCATCAGCAGATGTATTAGGCCAAAAGAGTTTGAACAACCCACAGCAGCGGTCGACGTAGTGAAAAGCCTACGCTCGCTCCCTCCCATACCGTGACACTCGATGTATGTCTACCTCTTGATGTTGCTCCAGGTACAACGTAAAGACGAGTCGTTTAGTTCTCAATGTGGCAATTTCGGACACACAGTTCCACGTCTGGAGCTTACAGCTGCAGTTCTTGCTGTTCGAATGGACAAAATGTTGAGAGAATGTATTGTATCATGTATTGTTTGTATTCATGGCTCTTTATGATGTATGATTTGAATTGTTCGTTCCACCCGTCACTAACAATTAGGGGCCGGAGTGTAAGAGCCATAATCATGGTTTTGGTCAGATTGTTTCTTCTTTTTGCCACTAGGTGTCAGTGTCACGTTTGGGTCTTGTAAAGGGCATAAAGGTGCTTACCTTGGTATGGTGTAGGTGTGTGTTGACCCGGAAGGGCACACGGTTTTTGACCGCTGTGGCGGCAGGTGATGGAAAGTGAGTGCTGAAATGTTTGTTAATGAACTTGAAATGGAATTGGTGTATTCATGTGAAATGTTGCAAATAAACCGGATTATTGTGCAAGGAAACGGAAACGCCTACGAACATTTATAAGGAATCAAACATCAGGTATTTATCCATCATCTTTACGCAAGCGCGTCAACCATAGCCAACCCGGAGAAAAAGTCAAACCACCTCAGCTATAGCACTGGGCTAAGCTGTTATAAATGGTCTGCTCTCAAAAGTAGAGCAAGAGTTTGACGAGGCTGGCCAATCAGCGGGAAGGGGGTTTCTGGTAGAGATACACTGATATGGTTAGTTCAGGACCAATACTAATTACTGATTATTAGTAGTCAAAGGAGGCCAATAACCAATATTTGGAGCTAATATTCATTTGCAGTAAAAGTAAAAATACTGGCATCAAAACTTTGAATAATACAAATTCCAACACTTTGTTTTAAAACCTGAAGAATATGTTTATAACAGCCATTGTGAGGACTTTTTAAGTAATCTTGATAAGTCTAATTTCTGGATATATACCTGTAGCATTAGTTGTTGAATTTTAATCTGATAAACACGATTTTTCCAGTAAAAATTTACGACAAAGACTCTACCTTCGTCCTCTTTTTACTAAATAACGTGTAACTTCACACATACTGTTGTGGTCGGACGTATTCCCGGGTTTTATTAGGTCAAAATTTTACTAACAATACATTTTAACTAGGCAGTAACCGACTAGTAAACTGGCAAAAAAGAGACGGATGCCAATATGTGTTGAAATGCCAATATCAGCACTGATAATTGGTCTAAGCCTTCGAGAGTCAGCAGGTCAAACAAAGTGTTTAAAACAAAGGCTAAAGTAAAGGTTTTCCATAAAGGGGGGGGGGGTCGTCTAAAGCCTGAAAAAAATGTAATAGGCTCCTTGATTGCATGTGTCACAACAATGAAAAGTCAATAATTAGAATACCTGGAAAGAAAGACCAGTGTGCATCGGCAATTTTCAAAAAGCTCTTTTGTCAGTTTTATACACGTCACAAGAACTTCTAAAACCAATCATCCTGTATGACTTCCCTTATTAGATACTGAAAAAATCCCATGCATTTGTAAAACACATTGCTCCAGCTGTCAATCATATTGTCAGTCATCTAAACTTTACATTTGTACTTTCAAAACAGTGAGCAGAGCTCTTCATGGCACTTTTATAAATTCTATGGTTATTTTTCACAGCTCAGGCTTCATAAGAGCAATATGAGTAGCTCTTTGTTCTGCTTATCACTGAGAGGACAGCAATTACATTTATTTATTTTTTATTCTTTGCAGCTTGATCTCTGTGTAACTGCAGTTCTGTCTATGGCTGAGGGAGTATGACTCCATTTGAAATACAGTAGAGAGGATGAGCAAATTACGGCAAGAAGAGAGATAAATTACCGCATGTGTCTGTACGCTTGATGGCCTGATTGTTCTTTGAAGTAAAGAGGAAGACAAAGCAGCATGTGTTGTTGTATGTTTGTCCCCGAAGATAGAGCAACGAAGCAAAGCCTAAAAAATATAGATCTGTGTTGCTCTTTCCTGTGAACATAAGGTATGATTAGCAGAGCTTTAAATGGAGAAAGATAAAAAAAGATGATGTATGATAGAAATGGAGCTGAGGATCTTGGATTTTTTTGTGTGACAGCTTTTGAAAGTTGAACCTCAGTCTAAACACCATAGGGAAGTTTTTAACACAGTTTGTACTGCTGTTGCGTATGCTGCATGATTATGATCATTCGTTTGTATTACTGCACAAACTGGCCACTTTTTATCGATTTTACTGTGCTCAGAGGTTTTAACTCAACCTTTAAAGAACAATGAGCCTTTAAACAGTAACAATCAAAAGTACTAATGGGACTCAAGTTGATATGAAGTGGCATTATCCTTTAATGTGGTTAAGTGTTGTTGGAATTAATTTATCCCACAGAGAAATGCTACAATCCCTAAGACATAGCTTGCATCTGTCTGCTTCACTGCTTTCATTTTACAGAAGTCTTTTGTTTTTATTGTTAATCCCTCGCTCTTTAGCATCTTTTTATCGTCTTTCCCTCAAGTTTGAGCCAGAAGTGCTCATCCTGTCTCATGTCTATCTGAAGTGATGTTGTATCAAAACACAAACAGCTACTACTCTCACAGCTCATCATACTCCAGTGGGACTCTTGAAAATCACTGCGCTCCTTCATTTAGAGCCCAAGATTTTACTTCACCCAAACACACACTCTGCCCTTTTGACACACAAACATGCTGCTAGCCTCGTCTTGGCAGTGCCCTCTCTCTGCGGCTTTTCCATATGAACTCCCGCCAATATGATTCCACCTCTCCTCCCATATATCTCCATCCATCCATGCTGTTGGCCTCCCTCCCCTCCACTCTCTTCCTCCTTTTCACTCCTCGGTTGTTTGTTTTGGCAGAGCTTAAACAGAATCACACAGGAGACTTAAACTGGCAGGATGCATAGCTCCCATTTCACCTGACGCCCTGCTGTTATTCCTATACTGCCTCTCCTCTCCACTCTTCTGTCCTCCTTTATTAGTCATCCTTGAAAACGAGTCATGAAAGGGATCAAGTTGGAATACTTAAGCTGAAATAGTTTTACATTGTTTCTGTTCACAGAAATTAAACAAAGAGGACAAAGCAGTCTGTGCGCAATGTTACAAAAAACGCAAATCCAATAGATAATACAATAATGTTGTTTTTAAGGACACAGTTTGCACACAAGGACGGTTGAGTCATCAGTTTGTGTGGATGGATTGTTGAGTCATAGACTGCCCCAGACTAAATTAATCCCCAAATTATCGTGATAATAGTTTGATCACAGCAATACTAACAGATCTAATGTATTGGTGTATTTTCTAGCTGTCAGCCAGAGGTGGAAATATAAGATAAGGCTGGGAATAAGGTAGAAATCAGCATGACGTCTTTGCCAGATACTGCCGGGCAGTTATCAGCAACTTTCGGCAGTTGGTAAAAATTTTACTCTGACAACACAAGGCTGCCAACACTAGTGTTTGTAAATTAGATGTATTTCCTGATAGTCCATTTGCTGAGAAAAGGACCTATTTTGCCCATATTTAATCAAAAATTGCTCATGTAATGTTTGCAACACACAGATACCCACACACACAGAAACACATTGATGCCATTTGCTCTTCAGCACTGTTTATGAGCTATTTAGCTTTTTCTGCAAGCTTTGGATTAGACTATGATTCTGAGCTCATGCAGGTTTGTAATCTGCATTGTGTGTTGTAATAAATTTTCACTTGATCATGTAGTAACGCCACACTTTGTAATACATTTCTGGGATACTATTTGTAATGTAATTTGCTGCTTTGTGAAATAAGTTTTTACATTTTGCATCAGTCATTACAAAATGCAGGTTTTGCACTCTTTTATCAAGAAAATGTAAGAATTTGGTATACAATGGCACAACATGCAAGAACTTATTGCAGAGAATAAATAGATTTCAGCCTGAATCATGACCACCTTTGCATTTAGAGCCCGTGCCGTCAGGAGGAGTTTTAAATAGCGTTTTTCTTTAATTTTCAATCTTGTTTCCACTGCAATATGATTCTAATAACATTTACAACAGTAACCTTTTCCCATCTGATTTCTATTGTTCATTTGGATACCCTTTAGCTTCTACTGAGATAGCATACCCTTCCTGGGGTCCACTAATGCAATCAGACTCATTCTTTCAGAGCTCATAGATAGCCGTGCAGACAGTTACACTATGAGGTGTCTCTTGATTCATGGTTCAGTCCCTTGGTCTTGTCTATGACATGTATAACACCATATTTTTGTCATGGTTATACAAGAACTAGGGGCAAAATGACAAAAGTGCTCAGAAAAGTAGCTGTTAAAGATAATGACCTGAAACCCTCAAGCTGGATAGAGCAGCAGGATGGATGACCTTTTGAGAGTGAGGTGGCTCAGCTTGACTGTCTTTGGTCAGAGCTCTCACTGACTGATCTGAGGAGGTTCTATACTTCTCTCTTCCTTGGAAAAAAAGTTATAAAACATGTGCATCAACTCAGAGGAAAGGGTTTGGGAAGTCTCTGGAGGAGTAAGTGTTAATCCTATTGACAATGGCCTTTCTGAACAGTTGCCCCGAGAGCTGAAGCTAATTCTCTTTATGAGTACAATAAACCCACGGGTCACAAAGGCCAAATACATACACACATATAAAACATACCCTGGCTGGGACAGACTTCATACTCACAGGCACATCCATAGCTTCCTCCTGGAGTTTTAAAAAACAGAAAGAGTAATAAGACAGTGTATCCCGCCTCTCAATGCAATTGTGCTTCATCAAAGTCTTCTTCAATCCCCTGCTGTGAAGAAATATGGCTCCGGAGATTTCATTGTCTGATGGAATTTGACAAAGCGATATTGACAATGCAGCTTATTTTCCCAGAATAAAGAGGGAAACGTAATATTGTTTCATTCTCTCTTGCTATTATTGTGATGTATTTCCAGGCGCCAAAATATTTCCACCTATCTCTCAGCCTTGTTACTGTCTCCAGCCAGAATACATTATCCAAGGCAGAGCAAACAATATTACATTTCTTATTGAAAAGCAGCGATCCTTCACCTCTTATTCTGGCATTAAAGCACACAATCACAGGCACACATGCACACAAAGAGGTGTCTCAACACCTCTGTTTTGCACATCTGCTGTGCATCAACAGATGTGTTCACACAAACACTTAAATACTCAGAGATTTGTGCATTGTAATGCAGAAGATAACTGTACATGCAGCTCTGTTTTAGTAGGTCTCTAAAATCACAGGTGTGATCTGTGACTAAATGTGCCCGCCAATCCCGAAGGCATTACCATCCAGCTGTGTAAAACATGTTGAGCAAATGAATTTCATTTACCATGCAGCTGCTCACTGTCAATATAAATCACATTAATGCGACAAAAGCTGTGAACAGTTAACGATTTAACAATTAATCACATGTAATAGAAAGGAGTTTGGACAGGTTGTTCAACTCAGCCTAATTGCCTTTAAACAAAAGTTTGTGTTTCTGTCTCTGCTTTTCTGAGAGGGACATGAGGTGTCCTCACAACTCTAGCCGAGAAGATTTTTAAGTTTCATGTAAGGATACAATAACAATAGCAAGTCAGCATTTTCAGCAATGCAGCCTTTTATGTATTGTGTCATCACATTATGATAAGTACAAGGCTGTACACTTCCTTAAGAGCCTTTTGGCCTGGCTGGATTATTTTCTTTGCAGATGTCTGATCCTTGTGACCATCATCGGTGTGTCCACCATGTTTGCTTTGTTAAACGGAGTCAGTGTGCAGACCATAAAAGATCATGTGATAATGATGCCACTACATTTTCCCCTCGAGGATCAATATAAGTATTTCTGATTCTGATTCTGATAACAGGTCAAAAGAACTAAATGTGTTAGATTTGATTAAGAAAGGACGATGTAAAATATGTGTCTTTTTTAAATATGTTACTGTCACTGCCCACATACATCCATGCGTCCTTTATGTTGGCATTGCTATTAACCTATACATCCACCAGGGGGGACAGCCCGAAGTCAAAAGTTTATGACAACAACAAACTTAAAACCAAACATGGAGACTGTGGCAGAGGTATTGCTAACGTACCTCTTGTATAAAAGACAAAAAATGCATTGTTGGAGGCAGTGGTCTGTGAGGCTATTAAATACATTGTTTTTTCCTTTAAAAATTTTCACCATTGTTACTTCTTCTTCATCTCTTACAAGGTTATGTACCAGGTAGTAACAGCAACACTGCCCCCATGGTTTTTTGGTGGTACTGCCCCATTTGACCTGTGTCCATACGCTTTATGGAAATGTGCAGAAATTCCGATGAGACAAACTTTAAGCATAAATGAGCTTTTAGGCTAATTTACATGAGACCCTGATCTAAAAAACATTTTCTGTATAGGACACTTGTTGGCAGATAGGTATTTATTGAATTGTGGTTGAGAAGCAACCCATACAAGTTTCAAAGTTGCATTAAAGTAGCAGTCACACACAGGGACCATTTCTTTTTTGTGCACAATAATCCTTGACTTATGAAGGCAAACTGCAGCAAACCTGGATACTGGGTATGGATACCAAATCAGAGATCAGGCTCAGTGGTGCCAAATAAGAAAATATCCCTCTGATTATATTAAACCTTCTTTGTTGTGCAGGTCTATGGCCTTTTTTGTTAAAAAAATAATTATTTTCTCTTGTTTGTGTTTTCTCCACAGATGGTACCCCCTACACGTGGTGGGTTGGTCGAGGCAGTGAGAAACACATCTACTGGGGGGGCTCAGCCCCCGGCATCCAGAAATGTGCCTGTGGCATCGACAGGAACTGCACTGACCAAAAGTACTACTGCAACTGTGATGCCGACCACAAACAATGGTGAGCCAGACTTTTAAGTAACAGTTAATCAGGACAATAAACACACTGTCATGTATCGACTGAGTTCCCTACAGTGTCAGCTCTACATTGATTCCAATTAAAGTCTGCACAAACAGCTGGCACTGTCTTCAAAGTTTTCAGTCACAAGTCCACTCTTTGGTGTGAAGCATGTGGGGGTCAAACAGGAGCATCCATACAGCTTAATCTGCTCTTCTTCTGTCAAACTTTGATTTCTTCAGCTGACCAAATCTGCATGCAACGGGAATTTTGGGAAAAAGATAATTCGCTTTCAATACAAAGAGTGTGGAACATATTGTCTGATTCTCAAACTTTTCCAAAAACCAAAATATCAAGCACAAATCACTGAAACAGTGTGTTTATTTATTCTAATAGCAAATATTAACATAATTGGATAACTAGGTTTATAGAGCAATCCAGTGTTATATCTGCGGCCAAGAGTTCTTTTGTAATAAGCCAACATGTGCCACAGATCCCCTTTGAAACATTGCAAAGCACCTCCCCTGTGGTAATTTCCCACTGTGTGTGAGCCAGTCCAGCATGCAACAATATGAGATCAGATACATGGATTGAGGCTGAAGTAAGCAGCTTTTCCTGTTCTTCATTGAATTTTTACATTCAGAGAGTTCAGCTGAGTGTGTAACCTTAATTTTTTTTTTGATTACTCATCATCTCAAAGCTTTTTCAGTTGACACTGTTTGAGTTATTTTGGCAAACTTCTTAAAAATTGTACATCTCTTGAGTAATCCATTAATGTTTTCCACGGGTTTATTTTAGATATGATGTTGTTTCCATGTTTCTGTACTTTACAAAATGAGAGCAGAACCATATTTTATGGAGCCATTTTTCTTCTTGTAATTTTGACATTTTTTTTCTTCTATTTGACTTTTTGATTTTAATTTCAGTTGAGCTTTAAGTAGTTTTCAAAGCAGGTTGGTGTATTTTTAGTTTTTTTTTGTAATATGGAGTAGTTGTTATGGAGGAGTAGACATTATAAACGGGGTTGCACCTGGTTTAAGGGATGTTTTTTGGCCAAATAGATCACAAGTGCACAGTTCTGAGAATGGCCATGGACATCTGGACAAATAGCACTCTAGAAACACATTTCTTGCGAGCACTTTTGATTGGATTTCACTTTTCCTCCTCAAACACAAATAAACACAGAGCCCATTTCTTTTTGTCAGCCTTTTACAATGGTGGTCAAAGTAACAATAGCAATACAGAGCTACTGTCGTCTGAAGATGGGGAACAAAGGGGTGGGTGACTGCAGACAAGAAGTGATGATGAGATATATAACTTTGATCATAAGTTTATTGAAGCTCTGTCGCTGTATATCAGAAAAAAGCTCTGTGTTATATTGACTGATCTCTGACATACATAAAACAAACCTTTTTGTTTACCATGTGCATTATGAAACTATGATTAAGTACTTGTAGATCACATTGCTTGCCCTCAAAAAGGTCATCCTGTATTAAGAATTAAAAGCAGTCTCCTAACTAAGTAACTACATCATCATCATCACCGTGCACACCATGCTTATATGATTATTGCTATAGATATGTGCAGAGCTGGCAGTCCCCATATGAACATACGTTTCCAGACCCTGTGGATAAATACACCCAAAACAATTTTCATGTGGCCTGAGTGATTCGATCTCAGACTTTTTTAAATATGTGTGGGCATTTTGAGAGCAGGTGGTAACAGCAGGTCAGAATTGAGAGTTTGATTCTTGTAAAGAGGAATAAGGTTTTGGGAACGGTATGTCTGAGTAAACATTCTTATAACCAAGATTTGTCTGGGATTACTTCTCCGACTTTTAAAACCAGATGAAAAGCAGCTTCACTGAAATGGGTATCAAACCTTGCTCTCAAGATCTTCAAGGGGTCAAAGAGGATTTGTCTTTCATTTGACCCTGCATTCGTTTTCTAAGCTTCTTGAGTGAACCTCTTAAACATGTATTTTCCATTAACATTGTTAGACTTTTTCAAAGAACTGCTTTTCATGACAGAAATGCAGCTGTTCAGACAACCAGATCTTCTATGAATGTAGATCTTTGAGGAATGTTTTTATGCCTCTGTGACTGACACTGAGGCATAAAAACTCTCTGTGTCTCTGTACACCCTCTAAAGAACATGTAAAACGTGAACCATGAAACATTTCTTATCCATGGAATTTTCGATGGGACAACTTCACTGCACCAACAGTAAAGTTGTCACTGCTGCTAATGCTAATGTTTTCATTAATCTGTCAGCACAGTGTCTGCCTAAGCTTGATGGTCTGATGAAGAGTCTAACTTCAAAGTGACTCAGTGATGGATCCCACTATCAGGGATACATTTATTTAAAAGTCATTTTTTGCCTTCAGAACTCAGAGTTTGTGTTTCAAAGCTCTTTTAACCAGCTGATGGATATCCTCATTAAACCGATTGCATTGTTGTGTACTTTTGTGTGCACGTGCATGCTTTATGTTATGTAAGCAAGACAGACAAAGCATTCGTTTACTTTCATGTCTCCTTCCTCATCTTTAGAACTGATAAGATTACAAATAATTCTTACTCTGTCTCGTTCCCTCCATTAATATTTGATGCATTAATTTCTTATTGTTTGGCTGAGTGACTGTTTGAAATACTACCCATATAACTCTATTCCCAGCTCTTACCCATAAATTTGGCACCACATTGACAGACACATACATGCAAAGCCATAAATTACATCTCCTCTTTCCACTTTCAAAATTATGGCAAACAGTTGTATGATAGTCCTGTGTGAAATATATGTGTCATTCTGAAACTCATTCCCGCATTACAAGCTGAAGACATTAAATATTCAATGTTTGTACCAACATGGGGTTGTGAATGGACTACCTGATGAGATTTCCAGACAAAATAATACATCATTTTATGTGTTTTATTTTTTGATTGATTTATTCCACTGATTGATTTCTTCATTTTGTTGATTCATACCCTGATCCCTTCTCACCCATGGACAGATTTTAATATAAATGAATCCATTCACCCATTCACCATCCATCTACAAGAACAATTTACACATCGTATGTCACCTTCATTGACTTCATATCAAGTCACATTGTTCCATCTCCCCCCTGAAAAGAAGGTCAAGTACTGCCTCATGGAAACATGCCTCGTCTTTTGGAGCAAGATACTCTTTCTGCTTATCAAAATCCACAAATGTTTAACTGATAAAACATTATTGTTTCAGTTTGAAGCTAACATTTGTGACTAAAGTGCGCTGCTTCATTTTTTCTTGCTGTTCCTTCTCTACTCAGGAGCAGAAGCATAAGCCCCTATTTGTCAACAGAGATGTGAATCATAAAACTGTAACCCCTTTTGTATTCAAGTTCAATATTTATCAATATTTGACCTTCCAAAATGTCTGTGGCTGTATTCATGATCAGGTTTTTTTTTTAGTTAATTCCATTTTTAACCATTGGTTTATGTATAATTAAGAACTTGTTTTACCACCATGTTTCTATTTAATCTTTAAATTTAATTAATCATTGTTTGATGGTTTGTATTATCTGCAGCTACACTACGATGGTTTCATAGGGATACAGACTTGTGCACAATGTCTCTTAGGCGTTTTAAAAGTGCCCTCTTGGTCACATAAGCAATGCATATCCTCCTGTACAAGAAGAAGAGAGAACAACTTGTGAATCCTTGAGGGAACTTTAAATTTTACTGTCTTTATTAAACATGTAAAACATCCATAGGCCTGCCATGAATATGAATGAGCAAAAAAGCACTTTGGGCATTAAATAACAGAGAGGCACCGGGCTGCACACATGCTGGTTCCCAGAACATTTCTGTTTTATCTGGCTTGCTCAAAGGCACTGTGGCAGCCCTGACTCTATAATTTGGTTCATTCTTGATCTGAATAACCTGTCATATTTTCCTGCATGTGCTTCTTTTGACCTTTCTTTTAGGAGAGAAGACTCAGGTCTCCTGATTCATAAAGAACACCTGCCAGTCAGCCAGGTTGCTGTAGGCGACACAAACAGATCCGGCTCTGAGGCGAGGCTGACCGTAGGACCACTCCGTTGCCAAGGAGACAGTAAGTGAAGTGTTAATAATTAATTATTTCAAGCAATGGGTTACACTGTGAACGTGGTCAACGTCAGAATCCAGAGTGATGATCAAAAAGCTTGATTTTCAAGATAAATAATGAGGTCAGAGATGAAGCGGGTTTAGAAATGTTGATAAGATAAATTGTAATTTGATTTATGACGAACAAGGAGCAAACCAAACCAAGAGGTGTGTTTTCTTGACAAAGTGCTGTAGGCATGCTGATAACATTTTAAGCTACTGATAAATAACAGATAATGCCACTGAAACACTGGACATCAGGACAATAATAAACCAAAGAATATATCTAAGTACTACTACAACAAGCACTGGTCAGAGCTATGTCTATCTAGCTTTAATCATATGCACTCTTGTTTGATGTGAAAAGGGGTCTAGTCCCTATGAGTCCAGGCTGGTTTCACAGATGGTTCGACCAGAGGATACTGAGGTGTGTTCTGATTAAAAGAGATTAAAAGGTCAGTTATGTAGCCATGAGCTCAATCACACTGTGCCTCAGAACTACCAGTATCATCTCACAAAGAATCTGAAACCTTTCAGGAAGCCTGCGAGTGGAGATGAAAACAGGCGGGAGCATTCTGCTTTAGCTGCAGGTGTTATAGCAACCCTTTGCCACAGAAAAAGAACAGCCCATCTAAATGAGAGGCAATATTGGCTTTAATGACTCCTTCCAAGTGAGCTGCTGAGAGGATGGGATTCATTGTAAAGAAAGGCCTCATCCAGTTGTGGAGGCATGGCTGCGTAACCTTTGTGAACTTACCATCAAAGGTTGAGACAAGAGATTACCACAATTCCCTTTAGGATAGTGCTTATTAAAAATCCTCCTGTTGATAACCTCCTTGCAGTTAGAAGGAGCAAAGATTACTTTTCTTCAACCCTGGAAAAATTATTATTGTTACCTGAGCACTGTGTTGAAACAGCTGGGTTGTAAGGTGTGACGATTTCTCCCTGTGGAAGAAATTACAGAGAAAATGACACTGTGCTGCTAATAAAGGTCACTATGCTGTGCAGTATTGTAATGATAAAGGTAGACCTACCTTTTAAGAGTGTTCTGTGATGCTTGCTGAACCATGGCAGTGTTGTGTCGTAAATGCCAACGTTGCTAGAACAGGTCAAATATTACTGCATGGGCAATTGAACACAGAGATCAAAAAAAAAAATATAAAAAATAAAAAATGAGAAAGTAAGCCTGCGTCCTCTTTTATCTCCAGTCCAAAGAAGGTCATTTGTGACCCTCAGGAGAACAGTCTCTTTTATGCGAGGAAGCAGCCTAAAACCAGCCTGGAATCTTTCCAAAATTTAATTAAAACTGAATAAATTAGCTGTGAGGATACCGCATTCAGAATAATCTATGATAACAAGAGTTGGCAAAGCCGGACAGGAACATTGTTAGAAACTGAAACTTTTGACTGATAACCATTGGTGCATATGTAGTGGGCTCTCTATGGGATTTAAGACACATCCGCTAGTCTGACAAGCTGTCTTTCTGATAGACAACCCCCTCACGTGTCGAAAGGCCCTGACTGCAAAGCTATATGACTACTGCTCTTCTTTACTTTCCACCAAGTACAGATGAAACAGCATCTCATCAAACAGCTGACAACAGCACACATAGTCTGGTTGTTTTATTATTTAATCCACTGATGGTTCAGATATACAGTCAAGAGATAGGGGACCAATGGTAAATGTAAATCAACACAAACGCCATGTATTTGAAGCGAAAACTAGATAGAAAAAGCGTCATTAATCCTGAAATTCATCATATGTAATATTTCCTTTTTGCATGAAGTTTCTCCTTCAGATGCTCCTTCAGTCTCAAAATCATGCAGAAACCCCAGTAGAGGTTTCATAACCTGGGAGGATCTACTTTTTGGCATTTTTGGACAAACTCAGCGCTGTTTTCTGTGCTTTTTCCTTTACCCATCTGCTCAGCACTCTGTGTACTCACAGGCTTCCTTAAATGTCTGAGTGAAATTATCGTTGCAACAACTTATTGGCTGTAAGAACAAAATCACAGCTTTCACAAACCTTTGGAATATTTTTGATTGTGCAAACTGTTTAGGAGTAACAATCATTCAAAGTTCACTTGTGCAAATGTGTCGACATCCAAAGCTAAAAGGTTATAACAGTGCATGTTACATTCACCCATTCACACCACGCTCATACACTGTTGTGAGAGGCTGCTATGCAATGTGCTCATCAGAATACACTAATCCTACTTACACACTGCTGCCCCAGACACACAGTTCAGTTTGGGGTGGATAGTTGAGCCTTGGATTGAACCCATAATCTTCTGAATAAGAGGAATCTCACTTGGAGAGCTACAGTCGTCTCATGAATGGTGTAGCACTGAGGAGTAATGTGCTAGGAAGACAAGATACTGAGACCATACTTAACACTTGTGTTGATATTAATGTAATATAATATAACATCAACACAATAACATTCTAATGTAGTAGTTTGCATTTAAAAACTAATACTCTTAGCACATTAGTGCAGTGATTTCATAAGTCTCAGAGTTCTGGATCAGTTGTGCATCAAGCTTAGTTTGCTTTGAAGACAGGGAAGCTAACGGGCAGCTTGTAGTGACTTCTGTAACCACTAATGGTCCTCAGCTGTAAAATTTAATTTCAGTGATTCTCTCATAACATTACAACTCACATAATGTTGTAACTTTTTTATATAAATAATTATTTTCCCTCTCACATAACAATTTAAATCACAAAGCATAAAGACATTTTTCTGTTCTTTTCACTCATTCCCCGTTGTTAAATGTAATTTGTTTCATTTGAAAGAGAGTGAGTTAATGGTTCCTTTTGTTGCATCAGCTTTTATTTTTATAAACAATGTTGATAAGGAGCATTTCATTTTCGTCCTTGGTGTTGGTTTAAATTGAATGCGTGAGAGAACAAAGAGCTTTTGTCAGTTTTTCATGGCTTGTCTTCCATAAATTAAAACAGAAATAAAACAGCCATCAAGTCACACTCTACATCTTTAGTATAGCCTCCAAATCCACAAATAAAACTACATTTAATGTTTCTTTCTCCATTTTTCATTGGATAAAAACTGAATAACTGTAAGGTCACTCAGGTGTTTGCTTTAATTATAAGTTTGCAGTTTGGTCTCTTGCATTTAAAATGATTTCTTGTTTTTTTTCATGCAGTATAAGCTTCTTTAATGTACCATAACAAATTAAAAAGTTGTAACTCAAACAGAGTTGGAGAAAAGCATGTAAGCAGGCTTTACTCTTAATTACCCTCTCTCCTCTCATGTGGAGGAAAATTTTGCCTCTTTCTTCATCCCCAATCCCTCTGGAAATTCAGCACTATTAGCAAGTTTTGGACTGTACCATAGAGTCTGACATTGTTAGCCAAACTGTTTAAAAGTAACAGACCTCTTTTGATGATTACAATTTGCTGCTGATAGTTTAAATGGGGTCTTAATTACAAACTATCACCAGAGAGAACAAGAGAAAACGCTTCATGCATAGCGGAGTATAACTGAGCACATTGTTATTCTGGGGTTGCTATTGGGTGTGAAAATAACATGTTTCTTGCTTTCACATTGGGTTATATTAAGAAACAGCTGCTTCTTTTAACATTTTTGTGGATAGAAGTCATTTTCTCCCTTTCTAAAGATCAATGGAGATGTGTTTTGTAGCTGCTCCTCCTGATCTTTCCCACACAGTCTTGACAGTCTGACAGCATCACAGGTTCTGTTTTTCTCCCCTCACCTTTGTCAAGGTGACGTGTGAATTAGTGTAATCAGGTGCTTCATCACACAGAATATCAGATGATAAATGAGTGTCTGTGACCATCTAATTCAGACCAGTGTTTGAGTGTCAAACTGTGTAGCCACACCATAACTCGATAGTTTAACTGTATGTGTGTTTTTGGTCTGTCAGCTAATTTTTGTGCTAACACACGATATAAGTTCGGCCAACTATCTGAACTTGTTTCAGAGACTCCTCTTCCAAACATTCATCCTTTTTTCTCATCCATCTTGCTTTTATAGTTTTGGCTGTTTTTCAGCTAAACGTCAGACATCAGATACCACAGAGAAACACGCTCGTGCACACACGCACACACACGCACACACACACACACACACACACACACACACACTGAAGGCACTTTAATCCTCACTGCTTCTCTTCCTGTCTATTCTTCTAATCAGTGTTGGCACTCTGCTCTCAGCGGGACTCTGGATCACCTCAAAGACTCTCAAAGATTGTGCTGCTCTATCATTTTGACCACTTGTTTTTCTTCCTGAGTCCTGCACCTTTCCTTCTCATTCTGTCCTGGACCTACCTGCAGTGTCAGTCCTGCAGTCTGTTAGTCCTGCAGTGTGCACTGTGCTGCTGTCAGGTCGGCGTGGATTGATTGCATCACAATCTTCATCCATCTGCTATACTTGGCGAAGTGATACATTTCTCATTCTGAGTCTGAGTGGGCTTTCACACAAACTTACAAGAAGGAAATGGATCATAGAAAACTTTATCTTAATGATGTAAAGCCATGCAACCTTAAGAAAAGCTTCCGCTGCAAGAGGATTTTCAGTAGCTGCGGGGTCTGAAAACACACACCAGCTTTGATGCATATCAAAACACCCACAACCACTTTTGTCAAATCCCGCAAACCAAGGGTTTTACCGAAGCCGTTTGAAGAAATCTTGCACTGGCTACCATTCATGTCAATTTACACCACTGTGCTACTTCACCTCTCAACAACAACAACAGCAACATTTATGTAGATATTACCAGGTGTGGAAGCTGTGTGTAATGGAAGGTACACTTTTTCTGATAATACAAGTGTAAATTGGAAAGCTATTGGTATGACTTACACATTAAAAAATGTAAAGGGTCTTCGTTTAATAGGTTTGTTCCAAGTGATGTCACACTGGATCTAATCAGTTCAATACAGACTTTCAGCGACAGTTTCCTCCATAGACATATTTTTCAATTCTAATGCATGCCCTCCATTTGAAAGGGTTAAGTAAGGTAAGGGTTGTGGGTTAGCACTTCAGCATTGAGCCTTTCCTGCAAGAAAGCACTTAAAGTTGAAATGGGGCTCAGCATTTCAACATCCTGCATTTGCTGAAAGGAAATGCGTAGCCCCCCTCTAGTTGTCTTTTGCACTGCCTCTAACCACCAAACCTAACCTGGATGATGCAGGGGGGGGTGGGGGTTCTCATATTTATGTACACCAAAAAGAAGTTGATATGTTTAGATCATGCACACTCCAGGGTAATAAAAGCAAATGTTGTAAGAGAAATGATAGAAAAAACCTCTAATATTTCAGCTGCTTTCGTTTTTTGTGTGCAGTGCAGACCATACTCCCACATAACCTTTGCCATATTGTGTGCACTGTCTCTAGGCGCAGCATTGTACACTTGCATTTGCAGAGTTTTTATCCCCAAGCCTGATCTTAAAGGCTCCAGAGATCATTGTTGCTGTATGTGAACTGGAGCATTCTGTACATATAATAATGTATTTTTCATGCATAAGTCTTAATTCAGCCACTGGGCTGTCAGATTCTTCAGCTTACTCTCATGTCAGAGGTCAACAAGTCAGTAACTTATGTTACTTCCATTGTCCATTGGAGTGTGAGTGCTTGTGGGAATGCATCAAACAGGCAGGGATATGTCTTCAGAAAGGTTCATCATCAAGTGCAGTTGATTTGTCAATTGCGCCATTGATTGCTTTTGTCCTTTGGTCTGTCTCTGACAAACTTTCTACAGTTTACAAAAGCCTTGTGTTTCGGCATGATGGCACCCTTTTTTTTCTTCCTTTTTACCTGCTGCTTTGTTTTCCATAATGTCTTTGTGGCACTTACAGTTTGATGATAAAAGGGAAAAAAAGTGAAATAACAAGAACAAACAATGCAAGGATTGTTCAAAAAGGGATGAGAAGAAGTCAACCCTAACCCTAACCCCTCTCCCTATACGAATGACTCGTATATCTATCCCTGCTTCCTTGGAAATACCACTATTCACAAATTACAATATGCTAATAGTTAAATCTTTGTGCAGGCTTGTCAACTAGCATTTCCTATTGGCTGTTTTTACTTTATAAAATGTAATAACCCAATCATAAATTAAGTTTCCCTCATTATCAGCTGACAATCTTTTTGAACAGATCTCTTAGAGTCAATGAAATTCTGACTCTAGTTTTTGTTGGTCAGTGCAAATCAGCGGATGTTTGTGTCTTTGCTCTCTCAACAGGATTTTTTTTTTCTTAGTGTACTTTAGCAGTTATTTGTGCTGAACTACTCTTTGTAATCTGGACCCCTTGCAGCTCTTTCTGGCTTAGATGACAACAGTTTTTAAAGAATAGAGTAAGTCTTGGATTTTACCTGGTTCATGTTTTTCACCAGTTATTTGCTCTTCTGCTGGAGATCCGTGGAAGTGAGAGGTCATTTTGGCTACATTAGAGAAATAGCTCATATGCCAGTTACTAAATTAGCCTTGGGCACTGTCTGGTTTGCTTTGATAACTTGGCGGTCGCCAACCATCTTTTCTGCCTCTCCAGGACCATGCACTCATCCAAATACGCTGACTTCTAGATGCAGAAATACAACATGGCGACTGCCAAATTGCTTCAGTGGAGGCTTAAAAAGCAACAGTAAGCTAACCAATTTGTGATGCTAGAGTGGCTACATCCTTGCTGTTACAGACTGTGTTGACTGAGCCTGTCAATTTTTCAGAAAAACGGTATTTCATAACAACTTCCCTCCACAAGTGCAGGAAACGCCTTTTAATATGTTGTGTGGGTGATTTTGGCTTGAATGGCTCCTTGGAGGCAACTAATAGCCAAAAGATTGTTGACTCGAAAAGCCTCAGGAGGACCCATCGTGAGTGTTCTCTGATCCCTGCTGATTGTTTCCTGAACACAAAACGTGCTTGAACTACTTTATATCAAGCTATCTTTTTTATTTTAAGTCTACAACAATCAATTCAAACTAGGGATGTGAAGCAGCGATGATCTGATTCTGACTCCCCCTAAGTACAACCCATTGAGAGGATTCAGATCAGATTTGCTGTATAAATTTCTCCGTCAAGTGGTTTTGGGTTTTTTTAGACTGCCTCTGACTCCTTCATCTTCTTTCTTTGTTTTTTCTTCTCAAATACAATTTTTAAACCACATAGAGAGAAAGTAATCTTCTGTGTGATGTAAGAAAGTACCACAGAGGTTTTGCGGGAAGTAATATCCTGAGGGGAGGAAGAGCAAACATGGATTTAATCTTTAGTGCAAGGCAGCGTGATCATTACAATAATAATGCTTCATATATTATCCATTGACTGCTCATTTTTCTTAGTAAAGGGAATAATTGAGTGCAGCTATGTGATCTCCATGGACTGTGAATGCAGGCAATGAGCTTAGATTACCTTAAGGTTCTGCAAAACTCTTCATGCTCTGATTTTTTTTCCCTCTCTTATTTTGTTCACTCATCCAAGGCAGGAAGTGGCCTGGTTCTGTCGAGGGCGCAGAACATGACTGAACACCTGCCCTAGTCTTCTCACTAGTGTCACACTCATTATGGTTCCTCCATCGACAATCTGGTGCCACTCTTGCTAATGTCTCCTCATCACAGAGCTGCCAACACACAAACAAACCAAGATGTAATGACCCGTGACATCACATCTGTTTGTGTGTGTGGGTCTATCTTGTCACAGTATGGCAGACACAATTACTGAAGATGGATCCCTCTGTCACCTTTTAGAGCCATATTCTCTTTGTCTTACTCTATTATCTGCTGCGAGTGTGTGAGTGAGACAAAGAAGGGGTTATCTACGTTTCTACTGACTGACCAAATTAACAAAGTAACTCTGAAATGAAGATGACTTTGAGGTATGTTTGCAGGAGTGCTGGTTAGGACATTGGAACACTAAGTGTACATTATATATTGGCCCATTAAGGCATATTAAACATATATTAAAAGTTTCACACGTGAATAGGTACTCCGTGTATGATTGATGCTTCTCATACTAGGCATGAAAATCTGTCTCAGTAAGAGCAATGATGATTGGCTGCCACATAATGGGTTTTTCTAGGCAAATGACTAATGTCTTGATGGGCAGTCAGGGAAAGTTTTAGTGAAGAAGTACTTGGTGATGGTGGTGTGTGTGTGTGTGTGTGTGTGTGTGTGTGCATGTGTGTTTTCCATCAGCCTTTTTTTTGTCAGGCACAAGAGCAAATAAGGCTACATCTTTCTGCGCATACATGCATGTGTGTGTGTGTGTGTGTGTGTGTGTATGTGTGCGAGTGTGGGTGCGTGTGTTTGTGTGCGTGTGTGTGTGTGTGTGTGTGTGTGTGTGTGTGTGCCCGCGCATGTATGTGTGCTCTTGCATTAATGAAGCCCATTTCAATTGCTAGTCTAATGGCGGCCCATACAGTTATAAACAGACAGGAAAGAATAACTGCCATCATTGATGTTAGAAGGGTTTGAATGTTTTAATAGATGAAAATGAAATAAATTACAATAATTGGAGCAAAGCATCGTATGTACTGCCATTACTGTATAATGCACAAGCTATTAGCCTGCCTTAAACCTAAACAGACATATGGGACAACCAGGGTCACCTCTTTTGAGTATCTATGTAGTTTTATTGTGGGGGGGTTTTTGTTGTTGTTGTTTGTTTGGGTTTTTTTTGTTTTTTTCTTCTTTTTTTACATTCAAAATTTTCCTTTGCTGCAGGTTTTTATCTTGGTTTTGATCCTTTTGTTGTATTTTCTTTCACTCCTTCTCTTTTGTTTCTTACTTCTAATTATTTCTTCTTTTTTTGTTTCTTTTTTAATATTTAGAAAAGTGCTGTAGATAAAATTCATTGTTGTTGTTGTTGACAAGTCTTCATGCATGGTAAAGTTATTGTCTGAAAAGAAAAAAAATCCAGCTTTTTGTTTTACAGACAAACCATTTCTTGTCAAACCAACCAGTTTTTATATAGACTCAAGTGTTTTTGAACGATTAAAGCAATATCTGAGTCACACCCTGAGGGAACCTTGTGTTTGAAGTCAGAGACAAACCCATCAGAGGCAGGTGCTGCTTTTTCACTTCGTTAAATGGGGCTCCTTAGGACTCTGCTCTAACAAGGCTGTCAAAATATTTGCACCTGCAGTAGCTAGGAAAATGTTGTGTTTGATAACATTAAGTGTTTACATCCGTAAATAGCAATGATATGCTCTGGGAAGGTGGATCTCTTTAGTATTAAGATCATGCTGTGGAAACAGGCAGTACATGTAAGGGTCTGGTGAAGAATGGACAGTGTGGCACTTTTAACAATCTGTAAAATTTACTGTATGTGAATTCTGCAATTTTTTTATCTATGTGTGTAAGTGTGTGTTTGTGTGTGTGGTAAAATGTCCTTGCTAATGACCTGTGTTAGAGCAGTCACTCATCCTTACCATCTGCGACGACTGGCACATAACCCATCTGGTCAAGCATAGACAGATGAATCAACTCGTTGGCTTCCAGACCTAAACTTCACCTCAAACTGTATCTCACATCATGTCAGCTGCCACAGTTCAGTGGGCGTGATAGATATTTTTATCATTTTGTTTAAAGAGTCCCTGTGGTGTACTCCTGAGGTCAGCAGCTGTTTTATGTAACATGATGGTTTCATCAAATGTACTGGGTCAAATGGTGCTTGTTAAAAACATCCACCTGGAAGAAAGAGTGTATTTATGGAGCACTGAAATAATTATAGTGATAGTTATGATAGAGAGGATCAGCTGCAGGTGTTCACACTGCTTTTTGTTGACAATTATCATTCCTTTTTGATTGTCTTGCCTCTGACATCAGTTATTTATTCTAGTGTGTTGAGTGTTTTAGTATTTTAGTGGGTAGTAAGTTCTACACCAGAGTAAATAGTGATTAAACTTCATATTCATACATTTTAACCTCATCGTTGGTGCCAAACAACCATCGTCTGATATCATCAATGGTGTTGATGAGTTGTTAATGCATTCTTAGGGAAAACATCAGACATCCTCACTCAGGTGACTCAGCCTCAACTTGTGCCTGGGCAGTACTCACTTTTGGATCAGCTTCTTGATCCAGAGCCACCATGAAGTTCCTTTGACAACAAAAGATTCTTGAGACCATAAACATTTGTTCTGTGCTTGGAAAGGAGGAAATGAGAACAGATTGCGCTGTGTTTTAGTGAATGAAGCGTCTGTGCCTAAGCTGAAGAGGCCACAGACATCCTGAAAGTAGATCTAACACACTCTCAGCAAAGTTGGTTTGTCCACAGCAGTGTCACACAATAACATCGAGGCCAACTCTGGAAAGCGGGGACACTATGAGAATGTCGGCACTTGGCATTAGCTCGCAAATGAATAAAGAAAAACACTTTGGATTCTATTTGAAAACTATGTCCCTGAGGCACTTATTGCCTTAGACGCGCCTCATAAAGAATTGCTACTTATATACTGCAAGTTTTTTTTACACGTGAGTACAGAGGGAGAAATGGCTTCATATAAAAAAAAAGGGCTTTAAGAAACTTGTGAATAAATTTTCCAGACTGGTGTCACCATGTTCAGAGAGGCAGATGGCTTTTTATATCCTATTTAGATAGAACTTGGGTCAAAATATTTGTAGCACAAACAGTTTAATATTTGTGGTGTCTCAGTTAGTGAAGATGTTTATTTGCTGGACAAGTTTCTGAAACATTTGTTTGATAAACATTTCAATATGGGAGTGTTAATATGCCACAGAGTAGAGCCAATCAGCTGCATCTGTGGGTCTGGCACAGTGGTAGTCAGAGGTTTGTGATTTGGCTTCTATGTTTATTCCTCTAATGCTGTTTCTCGTCCAGCACTCTGTCACCCCTGTAGTTTTTCTTTCCTCTGCAGACCGCAGACCTTTCTCCTCTTCTTTTCACCGGCTCCCTCTTCTTCATGCTGAAGCGTGACTTGCCTCCAGGCTTTCTTTCTCCATCCCTGTGTCCTTCTTTGTATTTTATTTTTTTTCTTTCACATAGTCTTTGTCAACCTTCATTCACTCTCTTGCTCGAAGCGCTCAAAGCCTCAGTCAGAGTAATTCAGATATATATCACAAAATGTATCCCAAGTTGGAGGGATGTCGTTTAAATATATGGTTTCCCTGTGAGTTATCTTTTCACATGGTGATGTTTTGACCTAAAAAAAAGTGCAGATGCAGTTCATCAGAAGCCTTGTGAGGAATATAAAACAGACTGAAATAGTAAGTGTTGCCATATTATAATCTGCACAAGCAAACAAAGAGATCAACCCTCTGATTGAACAATTTGATATTGTACTTCCTGTGCCTATAACTGCTGACTGTAACTTCTGAAACATAGTGGATGTCTATTCCCACTGGTAATACAGGTAAAAGAAAAGTAAATATTTTTACTACATAAAAATGGCTGAAAGTGAAAGAAAGAAATCATTACCCTATTTATTCAAAATCTTGAAAATCAAAGTTACTCTTGACACAAAACTGTGCAACAGTGGGATGAAAAGTAATACGTATGACACAAAATGTCAAGGTTATAAGAAAGCGTATCAAAATTTTAAGAAAGACATTCCAGATCACCTGATTGAAAAAGACATTTTAAAAAAGGAAAGCCAAAATTGTGAATAAAAGTTGAAATTGTGAGACATGACTTGAGATTGTGGGACAAAAATTAAGTACGTTTGATGAAATTCAATGATAATGGGAAGTGTATTCATCATGGAACCAGTAATCTATCGTCAAAAAATCTAAATGTTTCAATTACAACTCTTAGAAAAAGCATCATACAAAGTAGAAAATCAAAATCATGACACACATTTCAAAATCCTGTCACTTAAGTTTTGCTTATCATCTTCAGATAATGATCATGGAGTAAAACCACTGAATTTATCGTATTCAACTAACACAATGAGATAGAATTCGTAATTCTTTAATTCATTAGTTTAATAATTATGACCCTTGATTACATGATGGTAAAATTGAAACAGTTTGAATTTTTTTTTCTTGTCGAGGCTGAGTCCCATCCTTGTAACTCCTTTTGAAAAATAGCTTCTATGAACAGATGTTTTGCAGTGTATTATTTTTTTTCACTTTTCAGCATCTGATATTTCCAATTTGACATCTGGATATTAAAAAGCAAAGAATATTTTTTTATAGAAAACACAAACTTCACAAGATAATCAAAGACATAAGAAGCCATAAGCTATGCCAACGGGAAACCCTTAAATCCACACTAACCAAAAGAGCCTCCACAGCAGCTAGATGGAAATAAACACAGTTATCTGACTTCTTTTTTTACTTTAGGAAAACCCTATGAATCAGCCAGAGTCAAAGACAGACTCTGATGTAACATATTTACAGCTCGGGTACAAATCGTGTTTTCAGACATCCAAGTCTGTACATGAAAATCAAGTTAAATGTTGACCTTTTGGAATTTGGTACACATTGAAAACCCGGTGCACACTGCAGTCGTTGAAACAATTCCTTTGTCTTCAGTCTCTGATTTAACACCTGTTTTGCAAGAATGCAGCGCGAGTTATCTTTTGTGGAAAAAATATCGTAAGAAAACACGATAATTTATTTTTGTAGCCTCTGCAGGCATCCTCCTGTTTAGTCCTCTATTAACCCTGTTCAATAATTGGCTCTGCCTCCTGCAGAGAAATGAACAGTATCCCAACTTCAACCCCACTAATCACACAGACAGCATCAGTTGGTGGTCCATGTGTTCGTGTGTGTTCGTGTGTGTTTGCGTGTGTGTGTGTGTGTGTGTGTGTGTGTGTGTGTGTGTGTGGCTGCTATCTGCCCTTGCCCCTGGTGACGGGATGTGAGGCAGAGAGGAGAGGGGAGAAGTTCAGCCCCAGTCATTGGGGAGCGCTTATCGTGCTGAACCAGGAGACGAGCACACACAAACACACACAAACACAAGTACACACAGAGATGCATGGACGCTGGTGCACACCTGAGTTCAAAGGTATGTTCCAGCACAAACAGAAAAAGCTCTTAAAATCACACTAGAATGAAAATATGAATAAACTCAGAGGGGCAAAGGTGATAAATCACAGCATTGATTGGTTTGTTACTCAGAATAAGTGCTTAAAGATGCAGCACAGACATGTTAAAACCAACAGACAACCAATCCTTCAAAAAGGGTTGGGGTCCTCATCACTATAACATGGCAACAAAATCCACCAGGGCATACAACCAAGCATCATTTTGTGAGTTTTCAAGTCCTTCTGACAAGTGTCATCTTCCTTAACACAATCCATAAAAACACTTGATGGTTACAGTACTTTTTTATGAGTGTGTATTGACACTGTTGTCCACACACAGTCTTTCTTCCTTCAAGCTAAACTCTTCCTGTTCACTGCTCCCACAGGGCTGTGGTCGAGGGTCAGGGGCCAATCCTCTAAGGCATCAAAGAGATCTCAAAAAGCTAAAACCACATTAGCCTCAGCTCCTTTCCTCTTCCTCCTTCCCCTTCACAAACCCCCACTTTCCTCCACCTCCTCCTCTTCTCCTGTCATCTGCCCTCTGCATGACTTTCCTCTCCTCTTTTCCATCGCTTCTTCAATATTCTGTCCTGTCACCCGTGCACGGCCTCTTTCCTCGAGTTCTGTCTTCTGTCCTCTTTCCTCTCCCCTCCTCCTCCTCTTTTCTTTCCTCTCTATTCTTCTTCTTTTGACTGATAGGAGCGAGACAGAGACATGGCAAGGCGAGGCGAGGGGAGACATCGGAGAAGTCACTTCATCAACCACAGTCTGATAATTCATCAGCAGCTGTTTAACGTGCTTTGTCTTCATTAGCCGCTGCTGGTTTCGCTTCATCAAAGTCTTTAGAAAAGTTGTCATCGAAAAATCCTGCGACACTTTGTCCAAATATGTTTGTTCTCTTCTGAGATCTTCACTTAGAGAAAGAGATGTGGTTTCTCTCTGATTCAATCTCATTGAAGTTTCAGGAAATTAAAGCAACATATGCACAAAAGTGTGCTTTGTGCAATGAAGCTACTCTCACTGAATGAATATTAAAAGAACAACTGTGAACAAAAGACACAAGATAACAGTGTTTTAATCAGAATGGATTGATAGCCTCTAAGAATGAAATGATTTCTTAGTGAAACTGCTTCCACAGCGGATCTATTATGCAGTCAATCAGATCAATCAGAGCAAAATGTGTGCATGTAGGATTCAAGGATTCTGAGTCGTGATTCTGTTTCATTTTTTGCAGATAACTACTGGAACGCTGCTTCATTCACCACCCCATCCTCTTATTTACACTTCCCCACCTTCCAAGGTGAGACCAGCGCTGACATCTCCTTCTATTTCAAGACCAGCGCACCCTACGGTGTCTTTTTGGAAAACCTGGGCAACACTGACTTCATCCGCTTGGAGCTCAAATGTAAGAAAAATCTGACTGAGTGTGAGTGTGAGTGTGTGTGTGTGAGAGAGAGAGAGTCGATTCTGACGCTGGCTTTTCTCCCTCACTCTGAATTTTTATCCAGCAGAGTTTAAGACTTAATCCAGCAGTCAGTCTGATAAAGCAACCTTTCACGCCACGCGCACTGACGCACACTGACACACACTGACAGCAGAGCACATTCACTCAAAATGACGTGGATTTGCAAGAGCAAACTGCAGCCAGGCAATCGCCATCCTGATTATGCTGCACTACTTTGTTTGATTGCGAGAGAGAGCAATCATTTATTTAAGGTAATTGGTGTGTGCCATAATTATGTCCATTATGAACCTCTGTTTAACCAAATCACCCATTTTCAGGGATGAAAAACACAAGCCCTCTGTCTCTCTCATACACACATGGGCACACACCAGACACACACATATGCTGTCACTTCCTTTTGCTCCGTTTTTCTAAAAACATTACAGCAAACAGATACTTTTGAATTCCTCAAAGGTCAACTCCAATAACCTTTTTAACCCAGATCATACACACACACACACACACACACACACACACACACAGAAACCTGCTGTTGATGACTAAATGACTGTATTCACATAAGTTTTAGAGTCAGGTCACTGAATCTTGAGTCAGTCGAGTCTCAAGGGCTTAAGTTGGAGCCGTGTCCCTGGAGCCCATGCCAGTCCAAGTCCTGGGTGTTTCCAGATTTTTATTTAACCTTTACTAAACCAGGTTAAAAAACCCATTGAGATTGATATCTCATTCATAAGAATAAAATGGCCAATAGGTCAGCAGCACGTCATCATAGATAATACTGTAGTAGATCAAATAAAATTCTTATTCATTCTTCACTCCCAGCATCTCTCTTGATGGGAGCAATGAGATCACTGTTGGTGTGTAAAAAAACTCAGAGTATCCGCAGGTTAAGACATTTGACTCAGTGCTTTAACCAACCAGAAATCTCTGACCCAGTGTTTGAGTATCTTTAAGTTTTTTTTTTATGAACGTTACCATTTGCTAGCTTTCAGTTAAGTAATCAACAGTCAGAGTAACTTGTGTTTTGACCAAAAGTATAGGAAACTTTGAGTTTGAATTAGTTTATTTCATTAATTAAATGGTGCCTATAACCTGGCATGCATTCCCGAAGCATTAAACATAATGTAGAATAGAAAATAATATCAAAGTTGAGAGCAAGAACAACATTTTCATGTTCAACGTTACAGTGAGCCTGCTAGCACTGAGGGATTCAACTCCAGCTTCTCATGCTTTATTTCACTGAAATGGATTCATTTAATCTGTTCTTGGAAAGAGACGAGCCCAGATAGCAAAACAATTTCAACACACCAGAAATGCTCGATTTCAAGATGACTGATTTTTGGACTGATTTGAGATGAATGATTTTATAAACCATGGCTCAGATTGACTGTTTCAGTTGTAAGAGCAATCACAGTTGACCTCTCAAAAGGCTTTAGATTATATTTGAGCCAAACAAAGGTGTATTTGAAAGACTCCGGACATGTTTCGACAGAAGATGTTTACACAACAACAGTTTGTGTGACCAGCTGAAGGTCACAAGTTTACACGGTCTCTTCAAACAGTAACACAGGGATCAGACACAAGTATGTTCTCTATATAAGGCTAAAGAAAATTAGATTATTTGAAGTGATAAAAAATACTGTGGGTACCATGCCAATTCAGCATTGCAGGTCCTTCTTCTCAAAAGTTCCTGGACATTTAAGAACTACCCCACACACACACACACCCCACCTGCCCGCCCTCCATCCCCCCACCCCACCCCCCCAAGCAGAATTCCTGAGTGTACAGAGTCTCTCAAAAGGTCCCTTGCTTATAGTGAAAGTTCCTGCTGTCAGAAAGTATATATAAAAAGCAAAACAGAGAACATAAGAATGTTTGAAATTTAATTGCATAATGGTTCATGTTTGTCCGCAAAATTTGAGCTTATCTTTGTCTGATTCTTTTCCTTCTTCTCCGATTTTTTACAAATTGATGGCGTTGCAGTGATCCTGCTTGCGTACACTGTAGAAGCTTTGCTGAAAATTTTCTGCTTTGTGACCCTTATTGTTAATGTAAATAGGGGGACTCATGTCTGTCTGATAACTGTATGATAAGAGTGAGCAAGCAAGCAAGGGACACAATTACAAGATGCTTCTTGAGCTCCACGTTAGACCAACAAAATTTTTTCCTTTTTTTGTACGTACTCCCTTTCACACCTTTTGACCACTCCCTGCTTACAAATCCAGCTCTTCCTCTGGTCCCCATCTCCATCTTATGAATGCAAGTACCCAGGTCCGAGTCCAGGTCTTAATCATCTTTGCTCAGGTTCATGTAGAGTCCAGTGCTGGATTACTACTGAACTGACGTGTGCATTGCCAAACATTAGGATGGAAATGAAGTGATGGTGACAGAATAGCAGAAAGGAATGTTAAAATTTAAACAACAGAACAGCTTTTCATTTCTCCAGGCCTTTTCTCAGAGTTATGATTGACATGCAGTGTTGTAAGTTACTGTGATCTTGTTCCAGCACCTCAAATTAACATCCCAGCAGGCATAGTGAAGCCGCTCTGATCAAGAATGTTAAAATCTTTGGCTTCAATTGAATTACAGAGCTGTATTATGAAGATTTCTGGCACTGGGTAGCAGGAAATACATAACATTATTTTTGCATTTGTGGAGATTCAAAGAGATTTGGTGACAAAGGGACAATTTTACCACTGAATGTCTCTGTGCTTGCTGTTCAGAATTGACTCGCCAAGAAGTTGGTTTATGATTTCTGAGCCAAAGAGCATTTTAGAGCCACTGCATTGAATGACAGTGTGTCAGCTGGTGTGTGGACTAGAAGTTCTTCAAGCATTTTATTTTCTGCTCTGGTTCCTGTCTAAAAACAAACTTGCTTTAGCACAGAGTGAAATACACATCTATGCATGCTCACACTCCCTTCCTACACAAAAAACAATGTGCTGACTCCGTACTGCACATTCAAGTGCAGGGAGAAGCTTGCCAAAGGGGGTTGGTATTTCCAAAACTTGCGTACAAAAACTCACACAAAGATACACTAAGTATCTAGTCTGTCCAGGCTGCACAGCAGGCCAGCGGAGATAGGAACTGCATGCGTGTGTATGTGTGTCTATGTATTTATATATTTATATATTTGTGTGTGTATGAGTGTGTATGTGTCTTTCCTGAGGCTTTCAAAATGCCCCCACATCGATTTCCTCTCTCCTCTTTCCCACTATCATCTTGCATTTTGCCCCACAGCACACATTTAGACACACTCGCAAAACACCCTGCATCCACATAAACACACGCTCACACGCACGCTCACAAATCATAATCTCTGCCCTCTCACTGGTGCAAAAACTGTATCTGCTGCAATCCAGTCAGGGCATGAAATGACTAGCATTAGGCCGGAATAGCATAGCCGAGCTATTGCAGGAGCTCAAAGCACAAACACACACTTACATAAACACACACATGACCTTGTGGCAGACACATATTACGAGGGTATTAGAAGACTCAGGTGGACACTTTTCTCTCTTTGAATCTTAACCAATAGAAGGAGGCATGGACACCTTTGAGAAGCGGCATTGAAGATGTATTCAGAAGCATGTGGACTTGGCTGGTAACAGGATTGAGGACTGACAGAGAGGTCCTCCTAGTACAGAAATGCCCAATGCTCCGGGTGCTCTGAAGCTCAGTTGAGAGAGTGTATTTACCATGTTTGGAGTCCTTAAGAGGCTGCAATTCCAGTCCAAGTCTTGCCCAAAGGCTATAAACATTTTCAGGCTAGAATTGAGCTGAGAAATAAACTTTCTTGCCAGAGACTTGAGCAAATGTAATATGAATGACTTTTGATGCAAACAGCACACAGCCTTTTAGTATTTTCTTTTTTTCTAATCAAGGGTGGGGGGTGGGGATATTACGCATTCTCATTTTTCAAACATGGATAAAGCAACAAAGATAAAAGTTCATACTTAGATACATTGTGAAATTCCCTGAATCTTCTGTAAAGTGATCAGAACAGACTGCTCCAAAATAGCAGGACCTTCACAAGACTTGCTGAAATGATGAGGTCTTCCCGTAAGGATCTCCTTAGTGGTTTAGGACAAGTTCCAGGGGCGGGCGACAAACACCAAGGTCTGCCCATAGCTCAAGGGGTTTTGAGACCGGGGGCTGGTACCAAAATAGGTACTTTTATAGGTACCAGCCGCATTCTATCAGTGGTGAGTTCCAATTCACAAAGATCGAACAGTACCATGTTTCAGTACCTAAACACATCCTTGCGACTGTGAGGGAGAGGGAGAGTAGGCCATTTTTCATGCTGTACCTGGGTGTGGAGTGGGTAGAACTGGGTTTTCATTTTTAAAAAATGATGCGTAGTTGTTGTTAACTTATTAAGTATGTAGTTCATTTTAGTTAAGGGTTTTCATGTTAAAGCAATTTGTGGAACAACTGCTGTTACCATACAAACAATTGAATGTTGTTTTGATATATTTGCGAGAGTTTATATATTAAGAAATAAGTATGCAAGTTTGAAAAATTTGAGATGTTATTATTAAACAAGCAAACATTTATTACCTCATAGACACACACAAAAGTACCCAATAATGGTACCATTGGGTGCTGGTACTGATTCCCAGTTACCAGGCATCAGTACCATGTTGGTCCAAATTTAAAAGGTACCATCCCTTAATGAGACAGCATATAAAATAGCTATTCAGGCAGGGACTGAAATAAAGATTTCCAAAAGAACAAGAGTAGGAAAAATTGGGAGAATTTTTAACTGGAAATCAATATCATCACCCAATATAACAAGATTCTGCTTCTTTCCGTTTCTTTTACTATATTTCAGTCAGAAAACTCACATTTGAAATGTTTATTTTACCAACAGGTGCATGTTGTATGTTTGGTGCCCAAGCTCAGGCCTCATCAGTCCTTGCTGATAAGTTTACATGAACACAATGAGGAGTGATGAGCACAAACACCATCCCCGAGAGCCTGGAACAAAGGACACACAATATACAAACGATACGATACGGATATGAATGCAGGGCAGCAGAGGCAATGACAAGCAGAGCGAGAGATGCCAAATTGAACGTAGCACAAACTAGCTCGCAGGCGTCACTCTGTTACCTCAAACCGCAGTCTATCCTCATTTTTATCTTGCATTTAATCACTATAAGGAATAGCCTCCTCAATGCATACTGAAAAGTAAGTACTTGGCTTCCTATAATTTGCTTTTATTGGACTTTGTCATCATGAGTAGAAGGCTATAGTTCAGCATTCTCTGTCTGGCTTGTTCTCAATTGTAGTTTTCCTCTTTAAAGAGGCCAAACTGTCCCAGCAGTGAAAAATGACGGGCTAAAGGCTAGCAAGGAAACTGCAACAGACAACAGAGAGTTTGAATTAGAAAAGAGAAAAGAGGCAGAAAAGATAACACTCTGCCTGCCATCTAATATAGATAAAAACAAAAATGAAACTTCACATCACATCACATCACACACACACACACACACACTCACACACACACACACACACACACACACACACACACACACACACTGCACAATCTCTTTCACTATTTATCAGTGTTTGTTTGCACTGAGGCATAATTTAGAACTTGGCTCTTTCAGCCTTCGTATCAAAAGATTAATAGAAAAAATGGCAAAAATAAAAATCTCTGCTGTGTTTTTCTCCAGGCCAACATGCAAGTATGTCTCTCTCTCACACACACACACGCACACAAGCACACACAGTTTCACATCTGCACACACATTAGCACTTCCGACATCTTTCACAGTGATGCAAATAGATGAGGCAAGCTTTGTGCTCTGAGGGCACTTTAGTTTTCATTCCTGCCCGTGGACAAGGTATAAAAAGGAAAGTTGTAGGGCATCAATCTTGCTGCTGAAACAACGACACAGAAATAAACTGATGTGTACACACAGTTTTGCAGTACCTTTGTTTCTATTTGCGTGCTCTGATATATGTTTGGTTTTCCTTCAGCATTTAAAATAAGTGATGTGGCTCCTCCCTGCCCTGCAGACCTGCACTTTGCATACAAGCATCATCAATCCAGTGTACTAAAGCCTGTCAGAGGGCTTATACTCTGAGTCTCTGTGTGTGTGCATTCATCTATTTGTCTGCGTAATGCTGTGCATTGTGGGTAATTTGATGTTAAAGCACTTTTCAGATTTATCTCATGAGTTAGTGCACTCAGCACAACCACAGATGATTTCTGGTGTTTTTACATCTCATCTAAAGTAGTAACAGTAATAGGCATGAGAGGGGGATCAAGAATGAAGGTAAAGAAAGACGGAATAATGGAGGGGAGAGTAAAGTGACTGATAAGACTGATAGAGGATTGGTAAGTGAAAGCCTGAGAGCAAGCAGTAAATGAAGAGACGATGAACAAACAATGAAGGGAGTAAAACAGGGAAGAGAGGAGAGCCTCCAGGGAGGATGGATCGGAGGAGACAAGTAATGAAAGAATGAGAGAGCACAAAGACAAAGGAAGCACAGTGAGAGAAAATGAAAGAATGAAAAACAGGTAGAAAAGAAACAAAGGGGTGATATATGAGCTGTGGGATTAAGAAGAATGGATGGAAAAAAAGATAATTATAAAAAGTAGTAATAAAAAGGAGAAAAAGATGGAAAAAGGCCACACATATTGATTAGAATAAGGGAAAGAAAGAAAGTTCATTTCCCCATTGACCACTGCATGAAATAATCTACTTTAATATTGGAGCCTAATGAAGCCATAATGAAGCAGTAACGTATAGAGCTCTGAAGTGGTTCTTCGTCATCTCCACGACTGCAGCACACTGCTGCCAATAACCACCATATGTCAGCTCCCAGAATATATCGCTTCACACTGCGGCCTCACACAGTCGAAGCAAACATTAAGAAGCGAGACACATTGGGTTTTAATTTGACAGCTGCAAAATGTATCTCCAGCAGAATAGAAATAGTTGCCCTTTTGTCTTGTCACTGTTGTTTTATTCCTGTAACAGGTCAAGGAAAACTGATTCTATTGAGATTTTATATAGACAAGCCTGGGACATGTCTCAACAACAAAAAAGACAGTTTCTTTTCTTTAAAAACCGTTTATCAAATCGTCTATCAAATGTCAATCATCTGACTGATTAAGACTGCCAACCCAACGCATCTAATCTGCAGTGATATAAGCAGACCTTGGTGTTTGAGGGCCACCCTTCCAACCTGTCATGAACCAGTTGGGAAATTATGCAATAATCTCTTCATTTAGTGAGTCACATAAGGATTTTGTTAAGTTATGGTGCTAGTTTTAGAACACAACATTTTGAAAAGTTTATAGGCGGATTCAGGGATTTCTATGTAGCACTATGAAAATGATAACATGACAAACAGTACATACATTTGAGGACACATTTCAAAGAGCCCTTAGTGTGTTTACAAACCAAATGGTAAAGGTGGGCTTTGAGTTGAGCTTTGAAAATTGTCCTGAGCTGACACATCTGATGAGATGAAGCAGTGGGCTCCCTTAACAGTGACCCAAAGGAGACTGCTCTGAGGGCCTGAACGAGTTGGTGCATAGATAATTTACAGGTCTGATAAATAAGAGAAGACTAATCCATAAAGTGGCACAAAAACAAGCAATTAGTCATATTCTCGAGAGTCCTTCTTCCTGTTACTTCCAGTCTCAAAGCACATCCTCACACAAACCGTGTCTTGAGCATTGCAGGACTGTTGCACTTCTGTTACAACTCATTTGTGATGCAAAGCGCACCAAGGTGTAATTGTCAGGCAAAGTTGTTGTTGTTGTCGCTGGTGTTGAAGCAGCGGAGCCACTATCAGAGCACATAAGGGATGCATAACAGGCAGGATAGCAGCACTTTAGAGGTCTGTGTGCGCAGGACAGAGGCTGTGTACGCCAGAGCGCGTGTGTGTGTGTGAGACTCCTGTTGTTAGTGTACACATTATTCCTCTTGTGCATTCTCAACACTGTAATGCAATGTGAAATCACACAATAGCACACTAGTATTACTCCACTGGAGAATTCACAAAAAAAACACAAAAACACAATCATGAGGTAGCTTTGGCAGTGGCACTGCAGCGTTATATTGACGTAAAAGGAGCTGCTTTTTTCTTATCCCCCCTTTAGGTTTGCTACTCTTTGTGTTGTAGTTATTGCCACCATTTTAGTGGAGATCATGTGTGTGTTCTGGATAAAGGCATTGTATGCAGGAATTTTTCAAGTTTCATTTCTCTTTTTACAAACAACATCCAAACTGAGTTCCTCCTTCGTAGCTCAGTACCAGAGGCAGCGCATGCTCAATGGTTCTGAGTCAACCAAAGACTTAAAATACAGACAGAGGGACAAGGTAAGAAGGGGGTCGAGACAGACATGTATAGAGACTCATAGGAGACGCTTGAGCAGGATTATACCTTTAAAAATTGGCATTTAATTTTTGAGGAAAATCCTGCATTCTCTACCTTAAAACCCTATCATGGCATTCAAGGGCACCAAAACCTGAGACCTGCTTGAGAAAACATGTCCACTCAGAGTTACTTTTTCTTTGACTACATTGTAAAGCTGTATTTGTTATGGACAAATGTCAAGAAGTTTAAAAAAACTTGAAACCTGGAGTGTTTTTGAGCTGAAAATATGTTGACATCTGTCAATCAAGTAGAGTTTTATGGCCTTCTAGTGAATGTGAATCTGAAAAACATGATTCTGCTTACTCTGGTACTTTTTGAACACACTTGTAACTCATAAGTAGCACACATACACCCACACTCACTGTCACTGTTGTCAGCAGTAAGATAGAACACCCCTAGACAACAGGCTGACCTGCAAAGATAGAAACAAAATATCAACGCGATAAAATTTTATTTTCTATGTCATTAAAAGGCAAAACACTGCCCTTGTTGGTGTTTGTATATATAAGGCTGCTGAAAATTGAACTTCAAAAAACTTACAAAATCTATTCTTAATTCCTCATAACGGTCCTTTCATTTATCTACAAATATTCCTCTCTTTCCTCACTCACGTTGGTACTTTCTCCACATTCATTAAATTATCAAGTCTTCAGAGAGTCAAGAAAAAAAAGTCCTGCACTATTGCAGCATGTCATGCAAAAGCAGCAGTTCCTGGCATGTATTGACTGTCTGCTAGATTAGTCCTGTCCAGACCTGTGAGCAGTAGTGTATTGCAAAGCTGAAATCTATACAAGCCAAATGAGTGGCCTTGAAATAAATGAGCCATTAGATTAGAAACTGGAGGCATATTTACCTGCAGAGTGGACTATGACGGAGCTGAGAGTTTCATGGGGTTAGCAAACTGTGCTGTCTTTCTTCACGTACAACAAATGACTACTGTTTCTAATATCTTTTTCTCTTTCTCACCCTCATTTCCTAGCGCCAAAAGTTGTCTCCTTCTCCTTTGATGTTGGGAACGGACCTGTAGAGCTCACGGTCCATTCGGACTCTCCCCTAAATGATGACCAATGGCATCGTGTCATGGCAGAGCGGAACGTGAAAGAAGCAGTACTCCAGCTGGATCAGACGTATCGTGCATCACAGCTGGCTCCAGCTCAGGGACACACGCGGCTAGAGCTGTTCAGCCAACTTTATGTGGGTAAGAGAGAGACGCACCAATCAAACAACCTCTATCTGCAAAGCTTACGAATTTAAACCTTTTAGGAACGCAGATTGAATGTTTTGTTCCCACTTTGTATAGAATGGACACTCACAGAGACAAATGCACCGTAATTACGGGCACTTTTATGTGGGAGGCAAACGCCTAAATACACATCATCCTTGTAATAATCAGGGATTGAATTAAAAATAATTATCCATGCTGTCCTGTACGTCTGATTGTTCCAGAAAGTTATTGGATGTAGCAGCCCTTTCCTCAAAATTACCGGGTTCTCTCTTAAGAGGCTTCAGCCCTGCTAAGCCAAAGCTACTGCTAATTATTTTAATGTTAATCCAGCCCACACACATGCACACACACATAGAGGTTGAACTTTTGTATGAAACCTACAAATGAGGACACGCGCACGTCCTCAGAAACTCATCCGTGTAAGTGATCAGTTTTAATAAAGTCGAAACTCTTGGCTGCCTGTGAGGGCGTGTGACTAAAGCTAACTTAGTAAAGAGGTCAACTCTTTGATACTTTAATACTTTGGCTCAGCTTTATATTTCTCTGGATTAAGAAAGTATTATTGCAAAGGAGGATATCAACCTTCTGACTTTCTCTTTTCCCACACACGCTCTTTATCAGCTATCAAGCGCTTATTATCACGCCAATTATACTTAACTTTAATTTAAGACGAATGGTCTGTCCTCTATAGCTTCTCAAAAACTCCTCCGGCTCATCATAAGTTCAAATTGCAGAAGATCTACCCACTTTTCTCCTTTTGCTTTCACTTTTCCGTCTCTTTCTCCCTTTTGTGCTGAGCCGTCAATACTCTCTAAACTCAGGGGTTGAAATAGTTTCAGGGATTTGCGGATAGACGGAAAAGTGCTGAGGCGGATCACGGACTTCCTACTGTCTCATGGAGGAATAAAAAAAAATCTGCCCAAAGGAGATTGTTCCAAATTCCAATCAGGCGTCCCGATGTGATAGCCTCCCCCTCCCTGATCCCCGTTTATAATATAATTTCATCGTCTCATCACTTTTGCTGATTCAAACGCTGCTGAAACATCCCCACCTTATCATGTTCCAATTTGCCTCTGAGTGTATTTGTGCTTTCATTTAGTGGAATGGAAAGGGGCTGGAAAGGGTTTGTCATTGTGTGACTCGCGGCTATGGAAGAGGGGACATAATGGCTTCCAGATAGCAACTCAGGTCACCTCTTTGCATGTGTGAATTTTGACTCTACAGTCAAATGGAAACAGTCGAAGGGGACTCGGGCTGGCTGTGTGTGACAGATACAGAGCCCTGTTATGCCTAAACCATCAAAATATTCCCCCTTTTTTTAAAACTTAGATCACAATTTAACTCTAAGGGAGCATAAAAATGAAAATATATTGTATTGTTTCATACACTGCCTGGCTCAAAAGAAAGTTGCCACAAAAAAAGGACACACTAATACCTTAAGCTTGATTACAGCTCGCATTCGCTGTAGCATTGTTTCCATACACTTCTGCAATGTCACAAGCTTTGTTTCCATCTTTGTTTTGATTTTTACCAAGATCTTGCATTAATTATGGGAGAGTCTGACCACTGCATATCCATAAGATTCGCAATGGGTTTAAGGTCTGGACTCTGTGGTGGCCAATCCATGTGTGAAAATGATGTCTCATGCTCCCTGAACCACTCTTTCACAATTTGAGCCCCATGAATCCTGACATTGTCATCTTGGAATGTGCCCGTGCAGTTAGGGGAGAAAAGATCCATTGATGGAATAACCTGGTCGTTCAGTATATTGAAGTAGTCAGCTGACCTCATTCTTTGGACACATAATGTTGCTGAGCCTAGACCTGATCAACTGCAGCAACCTCAGATCATAGCACTGCTCCCACAGGCTTGTACAGTAGGCACTAGGCATGATGAGTGCATCACTTCATCTGCCCCTGTTCTTACCCTGATGCACCCATCACTCTGAAACAAGGTTAATCTGGACTCATTGACCACATGACCCTCTTTCATTCCTTCAGACTCGGATCTTTATGTTCCCTAGCAAACTGAAGCCTTTTTTTTCGTTTAGCCTAACTGATAAGTGGTTTTCTTAAGGCTACACAGCTGTTCATTCCCAATCCCTTGAGTTCCCTTCACAATGTGAGTATGGAAATGCTCTTACATTCAGGATTGAGCATACTCCTGAGTTTTACTGCTGTTTTTCTTTAAATTGATTTGGCTAAACATTTAAGTGGTTGCGAAGCAAGATCATTCATTCTTTTTTTCTGGATATGATGGTTCTCCACCATCCTTCCAGTCTTTAATAATGCATCGGACAGTTTTCCACCTAATTGTAATAGTTTCTGCAATCTCCTGAGATGTTTTCTCTGCTTGATGCATTCCAATGATTTGACCCTTCTCAACAGACTAACATCTTTTCCACGACCACAAGATATGTCTGTCACTATGGTTGTTAAAGAAATGAGAAGTTACTCACTACATCAGCTGGGGTTGAATAACTTGTTGCCAGCTGAAAGATAATCACCCATGCATGAACTATCCAATAGGAGGCTTGTACCTATTTGCTTGGTTAAATCCAGGTTGCGACTCTTTTTTTGGCCAGGCAGTGTATTTCAGATTCCTCACATATTTAGAAAAAACTGGATAAAGCCACTCATTAAAAGTACATACTTGGCATATTCATTCCTTCAAGTACATGACCAAAAATTAAGATCAGATACTCCATTGAAACAACACTTAAAATGAAGGAAACTTTCCACATCTGGTCTTATACTGTCCTAATCCTCCTTTTTTGATGAGCATCAGTTTGCCCCATGGGAAGTGAACTACCAGTGAGAAAAAAGTAAAAGGAAGTGGTTTATATTTGGCCCCCTGACATCCAGAATAGATAGAGATCTTTGTATGTTTGATCCACAGATTTTGAAAGAGCAGGGAGATCCTCACAGGCATCAAGATTTTGTCTGAACTCTGCTGATTCTTCTCAGTAACATCCTCTGCCACTTCACACACTGCCTCTGTGTGGTAACGATTTAGCTGTTAGACGGAGGTTCAGGTAGAAAAGAAATCCAATAGTGAATTTTGATAATGATATAAATGATCTGTTTTCAGGATTTCACATAAACACACAGCAGGGGAATACAAGAAACAGGGAGCTTTACTTTGCTGCTCTCATATCGGCCTCTGTATCATCTCCTTCTGCCTTTCTCGATCAATATGCTCCTCATCAAGCATTTGATTGCTTTAGTGTTTACTGCACAGTGGCTCATTTGCTCTAATGGCCCCGAGAGTAAATGTTATACCATCAGCCTGCTGTCATTTACCTCACACTGTTAACTTTTAACTCTGCGATTCACTTCATACATGCACATAACCATCAGTCTTGTCACATTTTATTTATCTTATGACACCATCTGTTCTTTTGATTTCCCTTTTGATTAATGTTTACTCACACACTTTTTTATGATTTTGCATGTTTTGCTTGATTTTCTCATGGTTTGATTGTTCTGTTTATTTTGCCTCTTCTTCATGGATCTTCATCTTGCTTGTTTCTACTCACTGCGTGTGTCTGACACCTGACACAGGGAAGCCGGCCTCGCTCACCTGCCAAGACAGTAGGTAACATTTAATTATTGAAATCAAATAAAGATGGGCACAGTTTTTTTCCACCCCCTTTGCAAATTGGGTTCACTATCATAATGAACAAACTGTCAGCTCTTTGCAGTAAAAACAATGTAGAGATAGTCTGGGAAGATCAACAGAACCAACATATTTTATTAATAAAAATGCCACCTTTACTGCCAGCTCAAAATTATTCATACTCTTCAAAACAGGCACTTTTAGTCCTTGGTAGAACACTCCTTTCCTTTTATGACAAATAATTAGCATTTATGGACAACAGCTTCTGGCAGCATATCTGAGAAATCTTTGTCCATTCCTTTCAGGTAATGGCCTCAAGTTAACTAATATTCTTTGGGTTTTGTGCTAAAATCACCCTCTCCAAATCCCACCAGAAATTTCTATGGGGTTCAAGTAAGGTGACTTTGTTGGCCATTCTAGGATTTTTCTCAAACCAAGACTTGGTGATCTTGAAACGTATGCTTTGGATTATTGCCCTGCTAGAAGGTCAAACAATGCTCAAGCTTCAGTTGCCTTCTCCTGGGATTTCCTGGGATTCCAGGACTCGCAGAATTTGACTGAATCCATCTTGCACATTAAATGTTACAGGTTCTAGCCCCAGAGCATCACAGAGCCACCGCCATGCTTCATTCTGTTCTTTTCAACAAATAGTTCAAGGGCTGGGATGCAGACATGGGGTGGTCTGTCAGGAATAATAACTATTCCACCTAGAACCTAGAGGTTTCAAAAACTTATTTATCACATGACTGAAATGTTTATAACACAAGATTGAGATTGAGATTTGAGATTTATATTTTCAAATATTTGTCACACATTTGTATATATTTGTTTATTCTTATTTCTTACATTTGGGCTTGCTCCGGGACCAGGGTAACCAAATTTTGTTCCATCCATGTTTAACGTGTTTGAATGACAATAAAACTCCTTGAATCTTGAAGCTTGAACAGCTGCAGCATGTTTCATAGTGGCTCTGTCAGGTTCCTCAGAATAGCTCAATACTGACTGCACAACAACAAGGTATGGTTATAGATCATGCAAGACCTGGTTTAATATAAAACACAATTTCTATATATTTATTTATGCCCCCTGCTACATCTCTCCACCAGTTACAGGATCATTGGTCTGAAAAACGTTGAAGAATTCCTGCATTGGAGGTTAATGAGAAAAAGGACGTATAATACACTGAATTATATTTGGCCATCAAGAGTTGCGTTTTTGTTGAAATTTTAGCACTCTTGAAAAAATTTGCTGTGTTGAGCTGTTTGTTTTTTATCTCTGCTGTTTGATAACTACAGAAGAGGATTAGGGCCACTGAGAAAAAAAAAAATTCAAAAAAAAAAAAGTCAGAATTCTGAGAAAAAAGTCAGAATTCTGACTTTAATCTCAGAATTCTGACTTTAATCTAAGAATTCTGAGAAAAAAGTCAGAATTCTACGGAAGAGTATTAGGGCCACTGAGAAAAAAAAATCTAAAAATAAAAAAAAGTCAGAATTCTGAGAAAAAAGTCAGAATTCTGAGAAAAAAGTCAGAATTCTGACTTTTTTCTCAGAATTCTGACTTTAATCTAAGAATTCTGAGAAAAAAGTCAGAATTCTACGGAAGAGGATTAGGGCCACTGAGGAAAAAAAACTTAAAAAAAAGGAAAAAGTCAGAATTCTGAGAAAAAAGTCAGAATTCTGAGATTAAAGTCAGAATTCTCAGAAAAAAATTTAGAATTCTGAGATTAAAGTCAGAATTCTGACTTTTTTCTCAGAATTCTGACTTTTTTTTTTTATTATTATTTTTTTTTCTCAGTGGCCCTAATCCTCTTCTGTAGATAACAGACACCTGAATATGCCTTGAGACTTTTCTTGGAAACTCTCTGGGGGAGGGTTTCCAAGAAGACCCTGGGAGAAAATTTTAAGGAAATCTGCAGGTTTTAATGAATAAGGCTCGATTTTTTTAACCATTCCTGACATCATATTTTCTTGCCACACTGCCTGCAAGATAAGTCCAACCTAAGGACATTTTAGACCAGGAGTTGTCACAAATTGTGACCTGAAATTCTGTTCATTTCAAACATCACAATCTAAAGGTCATTCACCTCTTCATATGTGCTACTCAACAACCTCAACATGGGTGCAGTTTGGTTGATTTTACAGTTCATGGCCATTAGTAACAAATGCATAGCCATGGTAGATCGTATACAATCTAACTGCTCACACTCTAACGGCACTCTTCTTTGAATTATACATTTGCACACAGGTGCTTGGAAGAACCGTAGACTCGGGCTCACTGGGATATACAAGTACATTTCCCATGCATGGATCCATCAGATGCAAGCACATTATAGACCTTTAAGAGAGATACTTGAAAAGAAAATATAGCTGTAAACCGGCAGATATAAAGCAGTGGGCTGGTAAAATGGGATTCATATGATAATATCAGTCCCCTGGAATTGCTGCAGGGTAAGCAAGGCTTTTGAAACGGCGTTTAGACCATATGAATCAAACATGTTCATCTCAAGCCAATACAAACAGCATTCTGCAGTAATAATCAGGGTGTGGGTAAACACTGCTTTGGTCTCTCTGGTGTTAAACATCAAACAAAGAAACAGAGAGAGATAGACTAGAACACCACTCTATTAACCCACTTATACAATTTTAATGGGGGAAAACACACAGCAATTGTGGGGAATATATCTACACAGTTACATCAGGCTTCAGAGATGGTTCACACACACCAACACTATACCTGTTTATTCTGCACCAAGTGCATGTCATTATTATTCATTAGTTTATCATTAAAGCATAATGTAAAATCCACACAGCTCTGCATACACAGTGAAGGTCAAAATGGCACCTCTTCTAATTAGGCAGATGCATATTTGGTGTAAGTATCCAAGTACCCATGTGCACTATATATATCTTAATGAGTATAAAATGTATCTTCATTAGCACATCATGAAGACCAAACACACATCACATCCATAAATAAATAGCTGCTAACATATGCTACAAGAGTTTCATTATTTTATAAGTATGTACGAGTACAAATGTCCATGTCCATGTCAGTAATTTGGAGTGTTCACGCAGCAGTGTTTTCTTTTAGTTTTTATTTTATTATTTTTTTTTTTTTTGCCATTTTAATTTTTTTTTTTTTTTTTTTTTTTTTTTTTTTTTTTTTTTTTTTTTTTTTTTTTTTTTTTTTTTTTTTTTTTTTTTTTTTTTTTTTTTTTTTTTTTTTTTTTTTTTTTTTTTTTTTTTTTTTTTTTTTTTTTTTTTTTTTTTTTTTTTTTTTTCGTTTTTTAATATCTGTTTGTGTCTCTTTGAGTCATTATGAAATTTTTAAGATGGACGTTAAAGAATAATTGATGGAAATCCTGCAAGTTAAAGTAAATATTGCAGACTTTCATAGATCGCTGCAACAGATTGCAATAGTTGAATCCAAATGCTTGATAAGAATGAAATATTTGTGACTGAAAGTTCATCAAAATTTTTGAGCACACTGGCAATAGATGTGGAGAAAATTTGGAAACAAACCCTACAGAATCAACGAAAACATGAAACCCTTTACTAGATCAATAATTATAGCACCAATTTGCAAATAAGTCAAACCATTAATTTAATTTACAATTGTTCATCATATCAGGTGTAAAAAGTAAAAAATGTGATTGTTAATTTGAAAACATATGCTAATTTTAAATGTGTTGCCAGCAACATCTTTTCAACACTGCAAACTTTTGGATTCCAAAGACGCCAATTTCAAGGGTTTTGAAAAAATATTGTCCTGTTCTTACCTGATTTAGGATCTCAGCTGCTCAAAATTTTGGGGTCTTCTGTAGTAGATTTGGTTTCTTTTTATGGGTGTTTTCTCATTCAAGGCAGTCTAGTATGTGAATCCTCCAACTATTCTTTTATCACGTCTCAAATATTTTGGAATGAGGTTTTATTTGTGCGTTTCAAACTTTAGAGTAGTAGTGTGGGATACTGCAAAATTTGTTATTGATCCGATACCAAGTAGGTATAGGGCGAGTATTGCCAATATCAATGTCAATATCAATACTTTTTACATAGAAAAGCAGCTTGTCAAAATTAATCAAGAATAACACACAACCACTGAAACAAGTGTTTCTGTTCATGAAGAAAAGTAAATAGATTTTTCAAACCAGAAAATAATTATCCAGTTAATTTTTTTCTGCTTTTGTTGTAAAACAGTAACATTTAATTTTCATGGATATCAACAATTATATTATATTAATATATTATATTTTATCATTTAGATGTATTATTTTGATCTAACAGCTTGCACTTACTGGTTGATTAACTATTACAGAAACGTAATTGTATTTATGAAATCGGCAATTTATCCAAATTTTAAGTATCGATCTCATCCCGCAAGTATTGATCAATAATGATACCAATGCTGGTATCCATACATCGATTTTTTGGATTGATGCAATCATCACTACTTTTGAGTGTTTTCACCTATGTACTAATCTGCACAAAAATGAAGGTATGTGTGATTAACCAACAATGACTCCAGTCACAATCAGTCAGGCTCCTTAATACATTATTTGTGAGAAATACAGAAACAAAACGCACCTGTTCAGTGTGTGTGTGTGTGTGTGTGTGTGTGTGTGTGTGTGTGTGTGTGTGCGTGTGTGTATTTCGGTGTGTGGTTTGTGTGTGTGCGTGTCCATTAATGTCTCCACAGGCCTCTGAGCCTGCTGTATGCTTAATCAGACGCTGATTTAGACCTGAGTAAACAGGTGGCACAAACCTCCAGCCAATCAGTGGTACAAAATTGATTAATTAACAGGTGTACTAAAAGTCAAATCCTCAGTGGAGAGGGAAAGTGGAGGAAGTGTGTGGAAGGCCACCTGCATTCTGATGGAAGAAAAGCATCCTGGCTTTAGGAGATCAAAGTATGAAGTGACATTAATATGTCTGGGTCGCAGCTCTGTGGCTTAGCTAGCTGCAACGTGTGTGACATGGATGAAGTTAGGTCTCTCTACCATGTCCCCTTGAATACACACTTCAGACTAATCCAAGGATGCAACTGAGAGGATTTTACAACTAAATGCCCCCTGGCTCTTGTTAATGATACTGTGAATAAGTTCAAACTTGTGTGTTTGTCCATACGCTGTCCTCTGTGGATATGCTTGTGTATGCTTGAATCTATACCTGTGGGTGTATGTTTATGAGTGTGTTTATTGCTATAGTCATTTAGCTGCACATTAATCTATTTAACACCCCTCCTCTGTCCAAGTTAATGGGTAGTTAGACAGTAATGGTGCGAGGCCAGAATGACGATGGCAGCACTTTAGGGGAATGGCTATCGACACCCTAAGGCTAAGCATTAATGCCTGTATCGACTCATTCAAGTCAGGTGTGCTCTGAGTGTGTGTGTGAGAGTGTTAGTTTTATGCAGTTTACATGCCGCCATTTGTGTGTCTGCACTTGTGAGATGTTCATTAAGACACAATGTTCATTAGGTGGTTTTAATTAGTGGAGAAATCAAACGAGTTGAAGGTTGTTTCAAGAGCGGCGTCGCAGTCAGAATGATTAGCATGACATCAGTGGCTTCCTTCAGGCATTAGGATATTAGCGTTTGTTAAACAGATTAAAACAGCCTCTTTTATTCAAAATGACTTCTGTGACCCTGACTTCTGCTTGTCCTCTCTCTTTCTCTCTATTTATTTTATTTCCCATCTCTTGATGAATCCTGTGGCCTTGCTACACTGATGCTAGCCTCCTCTTCTGCTGTTCTCTTCCTTACCATCTTCACCAGGTGCTGCAGGTGGACAGAGGGGTTTCCTGGGCTGTATACGAGCCCTACGGATGAACGGCATCACGTTAAATCTGGCAGCGAGGGCTGAGGTTACACCAGGGGTCAAACCTGGTTGCCAGGGCCATTGTACAAGTTTTGGGATGTACTGTCGGAACGGAGGGAAGTGTGTGGAGAAATACAACGGCTACCTGTGTGACTGTACGGATACGGCCTTTGATGGCCCGTTTTGCACAAGAGGTAAGAGTCATAATTCAGCAGGGCTGCTGCTGCACAACTCCTTTGACCTCGATTTCTTAACACTCCCCACCAGCACTAAGAATTTCAAGGTTACAAAAGTTGTCTCAAAATCTTCCACCTTGCTTAGGTAGAGCAGCTAAAAGCTACGGCTAACGCAGAGGGCAGAGCTGTTTCCTGCTAACTACCTGAATGCACAGGCCCCCAAGCTGTATGTTCAGCCTTATCTGAAGAGCCATCAAATAAGGACCTGTCTTTATCTGCAGCTATCTCATGTATATGTTATACATTATCCTGATAAATGTAGGGTAGTGTTTTTGGCATAAATTAAGTCACCGTTGTTTGACTGCACCGTCATGCAGAGATGACATACAGGCCACTGACAGGCACGATCATAGGAATGACTGATAATTAGCCATCGTTCCTGTTAATGAGGATATCAAAGATGAACAGTGCTATGGAATCAAAATGAACCTATCCTATTGTGGCTGAAAATGGAGGGAAAAAACAGCCATAGCATTAAGTAAGCCATTTGTTTGTGCCATTTGGTGAATGGGGGAGGTATAACGCCATGTTTTTAGCAAGTGTGTCCATCACTTGTCCTGCTAGCTAGCTCAGCTCACCTCCAGTTAAGTTATGAGGATGCATTGCACCTGTGATGATAAATGTACAAGTGTGTACAAGTTTTTGAAAACACTCAATATCTGTATCATTTATTGATGTAAAGGCAATTGTTGTTTACAATATTACCTTTTTTAGTCAATTTCAGTTGCCTGAGTGGCTCAAGATAATGTTTAATATCAATGAGAGATTGCTGTAACTTGGGCCTGTTTCGCTTGTGAGGTGTAATAGATTTGGGTATTAAGGTTAGGAATCTCTCCATCATAGTTTGACATACGAGGAGCCCCCTAACAGCATCTTGCATTGGGCCCCCACAAACATAGAAACGGCCCTGACTGAGGGTGTGTCAAACCGCAATCACTTTGTGATGTTTGTCACTACAAGAACTGACAGTGACAACAGTTTAAGGAAAGGTTGTTGACCATCCCACTGCTTTTCATCATCAAATCTTCAGTTACAGGACACATCAAGCTATTTGCAGAGAAGGTATTTCTTTGTGTCAGGTGGTATTTCCACTTTGCCATCTCTACAGGATTTTTTAAATTGCCAAAGGTTTGAAGATAAACGCTTTTCCTTCCCTTTGTGAAAACAGTTATCTTTGTATAGTTCCTCTTCAGTTCACATAGCCGGAGTCAAATAGCGCCAGGATTACTGATGGAGTAGTTACATTTCAATGAGCCTCATTGCCTGACAACCCGCTGAGATTTTTGCTGTGTTCTGTGATTGTCCTCACTTCCTATTCAGTTTGGAGCTGCTGGTGTTTCCGAAGTATTTGGGCTCTTTGATAAAAGGCATCAAGAGTGATATTGTGCTTACCTACCAATTCCTCTAACTTCAGAGTGCACTCACTGAATGCTAACAGCGTGCTAATGCAAAGCTGAGAGGACAAACCTTTACAAACAAAAATTGAAGTTCAGAGATGAGAAATGCTGCTCGGCAACTCTGCTCCTTCTCCGTTGAATGTTGCTTAAGCATCATGTTTGTTTCACAGAGAGTATTAAAGTTGTACTTCCCCAAACAAGTTCTCATAAAATGCTCTGGGGAGAAGAGCAGCACAGTCAGAGTCTTTCTGCTTGCTCCCAGTCAGGGAGTTGATCCCCGACACATGAATTAATTTGTTTCCTTAAAGCCAAAGAGTGTTTTTCCCCCATGCTTATGGCAGGGGGGTGACAAAATGACAGCATGGCAAAGTGTGTGTGTGTGTGTGTGTGTGTGTGTGTGTGTGTGTGTGTGTGCACGGGGAGGAAGGGTGACAGTGTGTGCTGACATGCTGGCGTACGACATGAAAGGACCTCCTCTGCATTCTGTTGTAACCAATCAGGCATTTCAAGATCTTAAAAAATAAAGTGTGTGTTTTTGTGTGGGCGTTTTTTTTTTATTATTATTATTATTATTATTTGTGTGTGTATGTGTGTTCAGACACATAAAAAGAAAATGCAAAGAAAGGGGAAGAGCACACCCTTGTGTCTGTTTGTTTCTGTGCATGACGTGACTGCTTTTCCATCTTTTATCTCCTCCCTTATTCCTTTTGCACTCATCTTTTCTTCAAATAATGACCATTGTTTTTATTCTACCTGTTGTTCCCCTTCTTCTCTCCTCTCCTCTTTTTTTTCTTCTATTGCTTCTTTTCCCTGACTTTTTTTTTGCCAACATTCACCTTTTCCTCTTCTTTCTTATGTAGCTCTTCATCCCTCCCCTCCTTTTCTAATTGCTTCAACTCCTTTATTCTAAGTTTTCTACGGTCTTCTTTAACTTCTGCTCCTCTCGCCACCTCATTTCAATTTTTCTCCTCTCCTTAATGGTTTCCTCTTTTTGCCCAAATTTTTGTTGTTTTTCTCCCTCTTCTACTCTCTTTCGTCCTGAAAGGTTTTTTCGGCACCTTCTTCCTCCTTCCTACCTGCTTCTCTCCCTTTTCTTTTTTAAACTTCTCCCCTTCTCTTTATTTAATCTCCATCCAGCTGGTGAAAAATGCATTAAACCAGTTATAATTGCATGGTGTATTTCCCTTGTATCCATATTTACACACTGCCCAGGGGAGCCTGTGGTATTATTATCATATGCTCTTGTTCTTGTGGTTAACTGCCCTTGAGGGTCACCAGAACTAATGTTCCATGTTTTCCGCATAAACATGGACACAAGCTCACAAAAATGCACATTTACTTAGGTACCTGTAGAGGTTTGCTTGCTTGCACATTTTCCTTTTCCAACATGTACTCATGGCACTGACACAAAACACACAGAGACATTAAGAGTCCCTGCCCCGGAGCAGAGTTTTCTCATTCCCTCTCATGCTTCCAGACAATTGTGGAGCTGTGTTACTGAGGCTTTTGGCAAATAGTCAGAGTTTCTCTTCTTCTCTTCTCAGCAGGAAAGTCAGGGTTGAAACAAGTCACACATAGACCCACATAGCCTACAGTTTGTAAAGGAAGCAAAAGTAAAACTGTCTGGTTTTGAAGTTAAAAAAGGTTGATCAATATGAAGTTACTAACCCAAGTTCCTTGGAAGTAGTTACACCATCACTATCAATGGGTATATTTTACCCAATGAAACATCCGATAAGGAATAGCTCTCGTCAAAATATTGCAGTAGAACGATAAATGGGATAGTAAAGTAGTCTTCTTTTACTTTTCCCATGCATTATGTCTCCAAAAATGGGAAAAAAGTGTTAATAGCAGACCCAATAGGAAGGCTCTAAAACCCATGAAAAATCAGGGAGTCCTCAAAATTCCGAAAAAATAGAATGACTGAGCTGGGACATATTTTCTCAGTTATTTTAACATGACAACAAAGGAAATGGTGAAAGAAAGAATGAGGTGACAAGGGAAACTCCACATATTGGTGGTTCTGATATTTACTAGTCTTAAGACATCACTGGGGTTTTATGACAACAAAGAGGTTTTTTTTTCAATTTTTTTTTAATAAATTTACAATAATGGGTGAAATAATAAAATAATTAATTGTTCTTGAATTTGAAAATTTTGACCTTCCTAATAGTGTTTTGTGACCAACACTTTGGGAACCAGAGCTCTACTCTTCTCTAAAATACATAGTTTGCTAATGGAGAGACATGTTATTTGTTTATGTGCATATATAAATATGATTTAGGGGAGTTCTTACAATCAAGACTAAGAGAAAGTTGTATTTGCTGGCATCAGTCGAGACTGAAGTCAACCTCTTTTTCTGTGGCTTTTTTTACTTTCATACTATATTTCATTTTCATGCATTTATGGAAACTCATCAAGGGGATTTATTTAAGTATAATATTTCGACAAAAACACTCCATTTTCCTATTTTGGTATAATTCATTTTTTGTAGGCAGTAAGCAACCCAGCTGTGTTAGAAAACCCAAGTGAGAAGCAGCCTATTTGAAAAGCCCAGCAGCTCTCTGCCTGGTTAGCACAGAACAATTGATAAAATGGGTCCCTCCAGATTTAAAATAGATCAATGCACTGTGAAAATTGTGGTTTAGCTGAGTGGAGGTGAGGTTTCTGCTTCTATGCTGATACCGGCCAGATAACTTGCCCATTTTCTAGTAATAAGCCTTCTATTAGATTTAAGTAATTTAGCTTGAAATATTTATTGAACTGTGCCCAGTGGGAGACAATGGGTGAAGTGAAGCTTTGAAATAATAATAAATAAATAGATGGTAAAAATGTTTGAAGTAAGTATCCTCTATTAGAAATGTGAAAGTCTCACATTTTCACTGCTGCCACAGAGGGAAGGTAAACGTCAGGACATTCTTGTCATTCTTGAGCTCTCACAAAAACAACTGCACATACACACACTCATCCACTAATACACAGCACTATGCCCCCTGTAAACACTATAATCAATCTCTCTAATTTAACACAAATTCTGCCCTTTATCTTCTTTATACACTAATATGGATGTTTTCAGTGCACACACAGAAGAGAAGCGTAACAGGATCATGAAAGTCCAGGTCTACATCTTAACACTTGATTACAAGAATCAATAAGCATCCTGAAAGGCTAAAATATGTCATTAGGTCTGTTAATGTACTGGTAAACAGAGAATTGCTTGGTTTTAATCGCTGCAGCACAGCAATTAAACATCCACTTTATCACACCTGCTGAGCACGGCCGTATTTATGTGTATTTTTTTTTATTTTATTTTCTCTCAGGCCAAATAATAGCTCTGCCTTGATAAAAGCACCTCCCTGGGGCTTTTTTGATGGAGGATTTTCTGAGTTTTTTTCTTTCTTTTTAAAAATAGATGCAGTTGTTAGAGTCTACAGGCTCCACTTTTGTCTTTTACAAACATCTTTTGTTATAATTCTGTTCATTACATTGCAATTTTTTGCAAATTAAAGTCTATTAAAATGATCCACCACAGTGCATGGTAGCATTTTTTGCCCTCGAGGCTAAAATGTTTTTTGACTCCTTTCTCCTGTTTCATCTCTCCTTTCCAGATGTGGGTGGTTTCTTTGAGGCAGGAACACTGGTCAAGTACAATTTCATGCCTGAAGCAGTTGCAGGGGCCAGCAGAGACTCAAGGATCCTGACGCACCAGCTGACGCCACAGGAAGTAAATCTAACAAAAGAGGAAGTGGCCTTCAGTTTCAGCACATCCAATGCTCCAGCAATTCTGATGTATGTCAGCTCCAAGACACAGGACTACCTGGCTGTGGTTTTAAGGCACAACGGTTTCTCAAAACATGTCAAAAAATTCCTAGTGTCTTCTCTACAAATGAGTTTCATTAACATCACGTTTGAAAGGTCACTTTCATGTTAAGAAACCTGAAAAGACAGTGAGTCGTGTTAAATCAATCAAAGGTTTTTAGAACAAGTCACAATTCATCGTGTTGTCTTTACTTGTAACTAAGAACGGTAGATGACACAGTCGGTTCCTAGTCTGCAACTGCCAGAATGAAAGCACACTGACTTGGGGGGGTCTAAGTCCTTGCCATCTTGCATACCCTAAAACTGAGGGTGTATCAAGCTACAAAAAGTTGGGAACTGAAGGGTAATTCATTTTACAATCAGACAAGAAACAGAATATACAGTCTGATACTTTGTTATCTTGTGTTATGTTACGTTACTTTATGTTGTGTTTGCAACCTTACGTTATGTGACAATATGATTGGATGAAATTGGGCACAACTCAACATATCATTGCATTCTATGGGAAATTACAGTACAGAATGATACAATAAGGTACTATAAGATTTAATATGATACTAAGTAATCCCAACAATATGGAACATCAAGGTAAGATATGATACAATTTGTATGTTACTTCATAACATTGGTTTTCAAACTGGGGGGCGTGACCCTTATTTTCTAAAAAATACAGTTTTAAAGAAACGTCTGTTTACCGTCACTGAGAGATTATGAGGGATGCTTGTGTAGACTTTAAAAGCTTAATGTGAGGTTGTATGTTTTTAGGTTCACTGCAGGTACGATACAACCTGGGAGGTCTAAGGGAGCCATTTTCCATAGATGTGGATCAACGCAACCTCGCTAATGGACAACCACACAGCATCAACATGTCCCGTGTAAACAGGAGCATCACCATACAGGTACTGGCCACACTTGCACACACACACACACACACACACACACACACACACACACACACACACACACATCCCTACAGACACGTGTGGGTGCTCTTTGGATCAAGTTTTATGAAAATCTATCTTCTCCAAGTTTCCGTCTTAGTTGTTGCTGTCCTGCTGTGTTCACACACTAAAGTACACAATCCCATTCTGAGTCATCGACAGCTCAACGCTTTCCATTTAGTCCAAGTGGAGAGCAGTGTCTGGCTCTGCTGTGTGCTGTGTGCTTGTCCTCTGCCACTGTTAATCCACTTCCAGGAGACGGCCTAAATATAACAACAAAGAAAAAGCATCGATCTGTGTGTGTTAATACGAGGGTACTCTGTTGCATGGTAGTTGTTTGTGTGTCTGTGTGTGTGTCTGTGTGTGTGTGTCTGTGTGTGTCTGTGTGTGTGTGAATATTAACCCTGCAAAACCTGGCCCATCAAAAATAGCCAGAAAATTCTAAACTTTTTGAAACTGACATGACTATAGATCCTACAACAAAATCCACAAAAATGTTGCTATATCATGTCTTTCATTTCAAATTCAACATATTAGGCTTTTTTGCAGCTTTTTTAGTGAAGTTTTCTGTATATATGCATTCTTGTAATGCATAAAAATGCTTAGTTTGAAAAGTGAGGGACAATTTAGAAGTCGTATTTTTATAGCAACTTTATGAAATGAGCATTGATTCTCCTAAAAAATAGTGTGGGGATGATTTTTTTGAGAGCACTCTTATTAAAAAGGGCCAAAATACAACTTCAGCTGCCTGTAGTGGTATAATAATCCTCAAGGGGTTAGGATACATGCTTTTGACATTTTTTAACAGGTTTTAAAGTGCCAGCTCTTAGCTTCCTGCTATGCTCAAACACATCCAGGAGCTAGTTTTTGTATTTAATGGCCAGCAGTGTTGGAGGGTAACAGCTGGAGGGGATGAGTGGAGGTCCTGTTTACACACACACACACACACACACACACACACACACACACACACTGTCTGTCTGTCTGTCTGTCTGTCTGTCTGTCTGTCTGTCTGTCTGTCTGTCTGTCTGTCTGTCTGTCTGTCTGTTTGTCTGTCTGTCTATCTATCTATCTATCTATCTGTCTATCTATCCAAGTATTGTTGTGTGTGTGTGTGTGTGTGTGTGTGTGTGTGCGCGTGTTCACCTTAGCTTGTTTGCATGCTCTTGAGCTGTGTGCAGCTGAACAGCATGGTGCAGATCAATACAGCCCAGCTTCAGACGGCCTCAGTCAGTAGATGTCAAAGATGTGGAGGACTCAGCTCAACTATAACAGACTCTGTTCTGCCGAATATGGCTGCAGGCTTTAACTTAAAGAAAACAGTTTATTATTAGCCACACTGAGATCAGAATAAATTGGTGGTTAGTATTCATGATTTGCAAAGACAGGAATTATTTTTGAGATGAGCAAAATAAAAGCAAAGTGATGATTCTTTCATTTTCCTTACTTGTGGCCTTCAGCAGATCATCTCACTTAAATATCATGTTGCACATCATCGAGTGTTACAGTGCTGCACGCTAACCCTCCTCGTAAGCTTCTTGTGTATGAACTGCATTTTATGTGCTGCACAGTGTGCATATCTTTGCTTTGACACAAACCTTACATACCCAGGAAACTATCAGTTACTCATGATAGAGTGCACAGTTCCCCCCTAATGATCATAAGAAGTAATATGGCATCACTAGATTACCAGAGACGCTGACTAAGCTCCTCAACATTGCCATGAGAGCTTCATGTCACTTAGTTTAGAGAGATTGCTCTTACAAATATTTCATTTTTGAAAAAAAAAAATGTACTGCAGCATAAAGCTTATGCTACAGTACATGATTAATAAGTCCAGTGTTTCTTTACTTGTAGAATGATTGACCAAAAGAGAAAGACTTTTTATCATGAGACCTTCATCAACCTTTTCAAAAAAGAACTGAGGAGAAAAGTTTTACTTCAACCCCAAAATGATGGAATGAAAAGAATAACCTTAACGCATCAAAACACAACATGCAGATTGAGATTAATCTTAAACTCCTTTGGATAAAATTGTGAGGGTTTTGTCGAAAAGAGGACTCAGTTTCCCATGAGTACAATCACTCACGACTTCTAAAAAGCTGTTGTTACCAAAATGTAACACTAAACAGCATCAGGATGTGGCCAACAAATGACCAATATGAATATGTTCAAGTTTAGTCATTGGCTGTAAAGCCTTCGCATGGTGGCACAAAAATTAAACCCTGATGATCCTTTTATTAAACAAAAAATATTAGAAAATCTCAACTGAGCTCAAGCACTAAAATGTAGTGTAGAAAATTATATCCAGGTGGTGACCTTTTTTGGCCAGGAAGTGAATAAGGCCTAACAGATACTGAGGAGTACGTTGTGTCCAGTCTTGTGTAAAGCACTTGAAAGCAATACGTGAGTTAAAGTATAAGTGTCTTTCAACTGGCATGAAGTTATTAATTGATGCTGAATTTGAAAATGTGGTTTTCAAAGTTGTGACAATTTAGTGATGACTCAAAAAGTGACTTTAATATCTGCCAAAGCCATTTTCTGGCAAGACACTTGTACTTTCAGTCAAGTAATGCTTTCAACTACAGGTTAGCTGCAGAGCCTGCAGCAGGTGCTTCCATGATGGCATCAATAATGTGACATGCCCGTACATGCAGAGCTTCTTCTATTTCTTCTTCATGCTGGGCAGTTGACATGACAAACAGGCTTTATGTCATTGGCTTAAATTTCTTCTGATTTAATTTTATAGAAACAAGTAACATAGATGGTGAGGGGAAATGTATAAGAGTAAAAGCACACGTTTTATTTAGGAAATGTGGTGGAGTAAAAGTAAAAGCTGTCAGAAATTTTAATGCAGTTAAGTGCAGATATGTGAAAATTCTACTTAAGAACAGTAACAAAGTATTTGTACTTAATCAAATTAGCTATATTATCTTTACCTTATCAAGTTTTATGGAAATGAATATAGTATCAAATGAAGCCACCTCATCATTATTTGTATGTTTTATTCAGGTTCAACAAAGAATGAATGAATCAGTGGATGAGTGGAGATACACTTAAAAATCCAGAAACTTGGTGTCTTCTCGTCTGCGCAGGACTTTACCTTTCCCAGTGTGTCTTTGCATGAAAAGATTCCACACTGGTAACTCATCACCTCTATTCAGCAACAAACCCAGACAGCAAGAAAATTAAAGTGAAACATCCAATGGAAATCGTTTTCATCTTCTGCACAAATCACATCCTGCAGCTGCTGATCACCCCAGTGGGAGCTCTTGAATGCAGCACATCACTTTTTACTGGTGTGGATAGTGATTGTAGCAGCTGTACGGTTCTTTGCTCATCGATCACACATATACACACATATATGTGCACATACATGTGTGTTATTCTTACCCTGCTTGATTGCAGCTCAGTTGTGCCCAGATTTAGATGCACAGCCTAATGTGTGAGTGAGATGTTAACTTTTACATTGCACATCCCCAGTTTAACACTCCCCATGTGCCCTGGATGTACTTGAAATAAGAATCCTTTAAAGAAAAGAAATTCTCAAATGGTTCAGCTTAACATTAAAGAGTGTTTAGAGAACTAAGAGGAACACTGGTGGGCATAATGTGGTTATTTTGATTGAAGAAAAAATAAATCAGCTGGAGAGCTAAACGAGAGAGGGGGGCGGGGAGAGAAAATTAAGATAGTGATAAAAAGTATGGAGCCAGGAGGTGTGCTTACAAAGATACCTTTGATGAGTGAAACTTTTTTATGCTGCCTCACTGCCACAAGGCTCGTTTAAAGGTACAAATATGCTCCTAATATCCACTTGTGCATGCTGGCAGACATGCATGCATGAGTAAGATGTCAGGTCAACACTCTTTAAAGGCTTCACACTGCTTCACAACAAATTATAAACGATTTTGTCATTTCCATCCGTCTACCGCACCTCTCACCTCCTATCTCTCCATACCTCTCACCATCTGCTGACTCTCTCCCTGGAGGGCTTTTAGAAATAGTTTATTTACTTTTTGCTGGAAAGAACAACTGAAGCTCACTATCACACTAATGAGCTGCGAGAGAGGGAAGATACTGAGCTCAGGATGAAAGGGACAAGAGACACACTTCACAAGAGTATCTGAAGTCAGGTCCAACCAATAAAGTTTTCAGTCTGCACAGATTATTCTGAGGTCTTAACAGAAGAGATGAAAATATTTGAGGATGACTTTGGTTCATCTGTTATATAAAAGAGGTCTCCCTGCTGAGTCTTAGCCAGGACAATGTTTGGACTCAGCTACTCACTCTTAAATTGTTCTTAGCTCTGGATTACTGTGTTTGGATTAACAGTGATGGAGGCAGGCATCAAAATCAAGTTGTGTTGAGTTGACTTCTGCGGGTTTAAGGCTCTGACATGGTAAGAAAGGTGTTTTTGTGAAACATTTGGTGGTAGTTTGATGCCCCCAGAGCCCATGGAGTAAGCGATCTGAAAACAATATCACCAATTGAACTAGGACCGAACAGTCACTTTGATTTGACAGGTTGAGAATTTTTGCCTCTTTGAGCTCTTTGAAAGGCACAGTGGCAGAGGAGGCTGTTTATTGATAGAATATAGTATTTGTAACACTTAGTATAGTATTGGTAACACTTTACTTCACAGGTCTGCAAATTTCATCATAGTTTGGTAATAATTAGACAAATGTTTGTTTTTATTTCATTGATATAACTCCTGAATATTTTGACAATTGGGTGAGGTTGGCAGACTCGTTAAGTAAAGTGTTACCATAAATAATAATGTTTTTAAGTAATTTGTAAGCACCATTTTAATGGTTAATCAAAAATTGTTTTGCTTATGTAACGTAGAATGAAAATAAAGTAGAAGAGGTAAAACGTGGTTGTTGGTAAAAAAGAATTTGTACTGGACTTGTAGATGTCTTTTATGGTATATACTTGACATTTCAAGGATCATACTTATGCATTACAGCAGCTGCTTTTCTCAGAGGGCCCCTATGGCTTCACCATCATAGGGGGACAATAATTTATAGATATTTCCTCAAATTGCATTCTATCAGATATCATTGTCGAGGTTATGCTATTGTTTTACATCTCAAAGTGCCTGGTTTTCTTCAGATGAGGCGATTAGTAATGCAGGAGGAGTCGTCTTTAATGGTATCTGTGGTTGGAATAATGTCATTTCCTGCGGATGCCTTTTATAAAGACACAATAAAAATGTCATCACCTCCTTTCATCTGCTTACAGTGAATGTTTCAGGCCTGCTAACACTGGCAAACTTCATGTAGACTTTCTGCATTGAGGTCTCATATGAAGAAGTCCACATAAAGATGAGGAGAATATATTTTTTCCTGTTAAAAGAAGGGTGTAGTTCGACCTGTTGCAAAAATTTTCAGATTAATGTTGTTTGCAGGCATTCAAATTCATCTCACAAAGACCTACATACCAAGTTTCAAACAACAAAAGGTTGATGAAAACCAGATATGTCAACATGAACATTCATGATCAAAATTTAGTTTAAAAAAATCAATGAATTTTCATGTTGCACTGAGGGATCTTAAACAAGGTTATGAGTAGAGTTCAAAATGTGAACAGAAATTAACAAATCAAAACAAAATTGATTAAGCAATTTATTGAAAACAACAATTAAAGTGAAATAGTCAGTTATCTGCCAATAAAGCATTTAAGACCACAGACTTTAAAAGCCAAAATCTGCATAAAAATGTGGATTTAGCATCATTTTCTTTCAGGTATTCACACTGTCATGACCTCCTGATGGCAAAGGCAAAAAGCTTTGCTCTTTGACAGCGGTCCATTATTGAGATGAATAAGCAAGGCCTCTTACAACACACCATCACTGCTGAAGTTTGATGCAAAAAGACAGTCATTTGATTTTTTTTTCCAAAGATCTTGAAGGTTACAAAAATCAAGTGGTTGACCTAAAAGACTTTCAGCAGGATCTAATTTACCTTTATTTGGGGCGATCCTCACCCCAAATCTAGGTAGTTTCTGATGCCCAATAACCATCAGATGGCATCTGAGAGAAAGAGCTTTAAGTACAAAACACCTCTTCAAAGGCATTGTCTCCTTCAACTCCACAAAATTGCCAGTTTGGACTTTGACAGAGAGCACCAAACATGGGACATTGAAAAGTGAAAGAAAGTTTTGTTTTCCAGCGAGGAAAGAGTTGAATCTTGACAGTCCTGATGGTTTCTAACATTTTTCTACACGGCATAGTGGAGGGGGTGCCATCATGACCTGGGCTGTGTTTTCCCTCAGTGGAATAATGGAGCTTCAGTTTCTTAAGATCCAACTGTGCAAAACTTAAATTCTTGCAGTCTTCCAACTGATCGTACAGTTTTGATCAGGAGCGTATAAGCCCAGTGTTGAATAAACCACTGTCTGTTAAAATTTCACATCGTGCATGTACTATGAATTTTATAATGATTTGGATTTTTATGATGGAAACACCTGGCCACCCCTACGAAAGTCAAAAAGTCTGGTTCTGGCCCCCAAATGATTTCAAAAATCATCATCATTGCAGTTTGAAAAAGTAAGATACAGCATCTTGTTTCCCTTATCTATAATACAACTGTGAACAGATTGAATGTCAATAATAAAGCAGTTCCTTTGAAACACTATTCAACAGCAGCTGTCACAGTTGAATAAAAAAACACTGAGATGTTTCGGTCTTTTTGAATCTTCTTTCTATGATGTTTTGAAAAGTAATAGTTTTTCCTAAAACTACTTTTACTAATGTAAAAAAAAAAAAAGAAAGGCGTTTTAAGTCAAAGCCTTCAGTGAGATCGTTGTTCCAGCCACCAACATCTGAAATTCAATCAGCTCATTGTTATTAGTTTCACACCCTGGTCAGAGACCTTGTTGTAACATCTTTTATTTGAGATACAACAACATGAGTGAGAGGCAGAGATATGAGTCAGATTCAATAAAAGTCAGTTATGCTGGTGGGCCCGCCGGTGGATCAAATCCAATTTCCATGGTAAAAGAGCACGCAGAGTGTTTACCTCAGGCTGCAGAAGGCTCTCCTCTCTACTGTCAGGGCTGCAAATCTGAAAGATGTTCAGACAAGAAACCAAGTTTAAAGACATGACAAGAGAGCAAGTGGGAAGATAAGTAGGAGTGGTAATCATAATCAGAGAGACGAGGGAGCAGAGGAGAGCAAAGGAGACAAAAGAACAGAGTCAGAGGGGGGTTGAAAGGGAGAGATCATGTCTTTAGATGAAGAAAGCACTCCCACAAAATAGAATAACACAGATCACTTTGATGAGTTATCTAACACCTTCATAATCCTGAGGCAGGGATTTGCATATTCACAAAAACAAGCACTGAAACGTACACGCTGGCATTCAGATCCCAGCACATGGAGCAAGTGTTTGGTCTTTAAGCAGTCTGTGAGGTCTCGTCAGGTTAGCTCGCTATCAAAGGAGAAGCCATAGAGATCAAGATATGTTCCCATCTCTCCATCTCAGGCTTTCCCTTCTCTCGACTTCTCACACTCCCCGCCAGGGCGTCAAGATGAAAGAGATGGAATCCCTTCAGGCGCAGAGACGTCGCATCTCTGTTTCCTGCTGGCCTCTCCTCTTCTCTTCTCTCCTCCACTCTTCTCTCCTCTGATCTTTTGTTACCCCTCCTCTCTCATCCCCTCTCCTGCCCTCTCTTATTTTCTTGCCTTCACTCTTTTTTAGGGATGGGTATTAACAAGACTGTATTGATACCAATGTCCTTATCGACTCTGCTTATCAATCCGATTCTTTAACAGTTCCTCCTGTGAATTTTCTGTGTATAAAAAGTAGCTTTACAGGTTTTCTGTGTCAATAAAATGTCATTGAGTTTATGGGTAAATAAATATAAAATTGGATAATGGATTTAGATATCTATGGACATCAACAAATTAAAAATAAAATTGCACAACATGAGACATCAATGTATTGTTTTGTTGTATATCATTGACTAAAGCCACCTAGTAACGCTTTGAGTTGATTGAAACCTTGAGCTTGCTGTAATAACCCCAAAGTCAACCATGAGCCTGCACTTCCTGTTTGAAAAACATTTACGCGTTAGTATCAGTCAGCACCTAATGTGTGATTTTTACTTATTCTTATTTATTTATGTCTAGAGATACCTAAATCCATTGACCAACTTCTTATTTATTTACTTATAAACTCAATAAAAAGTTGGTACATCTTTCGTTGAAAAACATGTGTCTTTTAAGTGTCCGTCTTAACTCGACTTTTAGGAGTTAGTCTCAGAAGAACCCTTTGACAGCAAATAGATGTTTCGTTTCGTTCAACTCTGTCTTATCAGTTGAACTACAGTTGTAAGACCGTATTACATTTATTAGTTGTTCTCTTAACAATCCTTTTTTCCGTTCCTACAACTACCTTTAAACCATTTCTTATTGAATCTTAATAGGAGCTGGTTCTTTATTCTTATCCCTACTCTTGCTTTCCCCTCCTCTTCTCTTGTCTTGTTTTTTTTCTAGTTTTTCCATGTATTTTTGAAAAGATGAGTTAAACAGCAGTTCTTTTAATCTGCAGTGACCAGCCACCACTGATCTCTCCCACCCCCATTGGACAGTTTTATCTTTGTTTGTTTTGGTGGTATGACTTTATGGCTAAAGCTAGGACAAGACTATTATCATTTGCTTGCTCTCTTATTAAGCTATTTATTTGAGTAAAAGAAAGAGGAAATTTGCCTTTGGTTGAACTTTGCTTTTTAAGTGTTTAATATGGAAAGGGACTATTTCCTGTCCCTCAGATATCATTATGGAAACAGAGCTGCCAGGGCAGTGGAGAGTTTTCTGTTTACAGTAAATTAGCGTGAATATACTCAGAACATTGGCTAAATAAGATTCTCTTTGAGCACATTTTGAGGAAAATAGATTTCACCCATTGTTAATTTTCTCCTTGTACAACTCCTGATTGCTTTGCTTATGCAAGCTTTGTGTAAACTCAGAGGCACAACAGAGTATAAAGGAGAAACTGTGTCGCCTAAATGGTGCGGCGTAAAAGCAAGACATCCCAATAATTGGGATTGTAATTGACAAAGTTTGGTGAAATGCAGTTCCTTCCCTCAGCCGTCTCCCTCTGTGGACCTTTTTGTGGGTATTGAGACTCAGGCGCCCGTCCCTGCCTGTGCAGCCAATTTGTTTTCGTAGATAAAAGTAAATAAGCTGAGCGCAATTTAATTGTGCCCCATTATCCCACCCTCCAGTCACGGTGGAAAACAAAAGCCACACAATGCTCCTCTGAGAGCAGCCTTTTGGAAAGAATCAAATTAGGATCTGCTTTGTGTGTATGTGGGTGTGTGTGCGTCAAGAGAAAATGAGCAAAAATGGGAGAAAATACTCCTAACAGGGGGAATGTACAGAGAGTTTGTGTGTAGGAGGGTCCAAACCTGTAAACAAGAGCGATTCCACACACACACACAGACAAACATAAACCTCAACTCTTCTGTGTCAGTCAAGTTCAGCTGGCGGCTAACAGGCTACAACAGCTATCACACAGGCCAACAAAAATACAAGTCTGCTGTAACTTCCCTCTCCTGTTTGGTGATATTGGAGTGAACTCCTCTGCACACTAAGATACAGTCCTCCTGTGAGAAGAAAGAAAGATCTTTTATTTCTTCAACACACAAAAAGCAATTTGCGGGGTTGAAATGATTCTTGTCAATGGCAGCGATTGCAGACGTCAAGCTAATTAGAAACTTCAGTGAAAGAGCTATAACAAGTTAATTATGTTGCAGGGATATTAAAGCCATGTATTCCCTCTCTGCGTCCCCCATCTCTGCTCTTGCATTTCCACAGACCTTCTTCTTTTTTGTAAACACACTTGTTCTTTCTTTGTCTTAAGTCTTTGAACCCAGAAAAGACGACAGAGAAGCAAAATTTAATGAACGTTTGATCATTTATCTGTAGCGTTGGCGAAGAGCTGTTTGTTTGCAGGGTCATTATGAAGGAGTGCCTTTCATTTCGTCTTCAGTTGACTAACAGAAGGAATAAAAAATACTGTAAGACTCACAAATACGATGCTTCTTTTCATCCATTTGGTGTAGTGTGACTTATATTACTCAACAAGAGAACTAGATGTTGTGCTATTTTGAACAGGATATGCAACATTTTGTTTATTAATGACCAGAAAAGGGTTTTAAAATAGGGATTTAGTTACAATAAATAAGAAATGATACAGTGTCAGCATTCAGATTGTATTTCAAAAACCATTTTTAGGAAGTAACCCAGAGCATATACAATCACATCTATTTAAAATAAAGGAGCAGCATAAGAGTCACTGAGATCACTGTATGTGATGATGGATGTATTTCAACGGTAGCTCAAACTCAATGTATTTTATTCCAGCTCTGTTTGATACAACATGCATATTACCTCTGACTGGTTAACTGAGTCATGTTTATTAATGAAATGTACCATTCAAAAGCCCCATGCTGCTCTTTAACATCATTGCAGCAGCAGGAAAACCAGTACAGGCTAAATTATGGTGTGCCAAAAGGGATAAAATAGGATGTCATAGAATTTTAAATTATGGAGCTTTCATTTAGATAGTTCAAATATAGTGAGCCTTTTTTCTTCTTCTTCTCTGCTTCTTCATCTGTTGTTCACAATTTTAAACAAGCTTTTGTTCTTTGATATCCTAAGCTTTTGTCTGGTGTGATTTTTTATATTCCTCCTTTCTATTTGGGATGAGCAAAACCTAATAGGAATAATGCCCTGTCTGGACTTTGAACAAGAAGTTTGCGTGTTAGTGTTATGAGTTCAATAAAAAGTCAGAAGTATGAAACGAAGGTGAAGATTATATAAAGGGTTAAAATATCCGAACAAGAAGGAGATGAAACAAGTCAAACTCAGGCGATAAAATGTCAAAGGAATGGATTTGTAGGCATCGGTCTGAGCAAAAATCTGATGTCCACATACTGTATGTGGACTGAGTCCTGAGTGGTTAAAAATTCAAACGCCAGTTGATTACTTCCATTTTAAACCACTAGAGGGAGCCATTGAGCTACTCATAGATCTGGCAGTATTGGACTGTGATGTAGTCACTGTTGTTCAGTGGGACATGTTAAATGCTAAAGCATATATTGGGTACAGTTTATTTGTGGGGCTTTCAACTGCAAAAAGTGAAATCGGGGGGGGGGGGGTTTAGATGTCTTTTTTTCCAGTAAAGATTTTTTTATTAGACTCAATATGAGTTACATTCAAGTCCAGAAAAAATGTTGTTCTTATATACTGAAAGGCAAACATTATCCCTGACTTACCTGTACATAATGAAAAATCTGAAAAACAGCTGAAATAATACTTTTTTTTAATCTAATCAGATGAATGTGGCTCTAATTAACTCTAATAAAACAGTTTTGTCTTATACTAAGAAACAAACACTTGCTTACATTTCAGCCTTCTTAAGTGTGTTCAGGACATTAACACATAGACTTTTGATGCTAACATGATCTTTCTATCTCTCCTTCACTCTTTCACTCTTTCAGTTGGATCATTACCCTCCAGTCAGCTACACCCTCCCAGACGCCTCAGACACACAGTTCAACCTGGTCAAGACACTGTTTCTGGGCAAAGTCTTTGGTAGGTAACTCAACTCAGGTTTCCCACACTCAACATTCCTTCAATAACTGCTTTGTCTATATTTGTGAATCATTCTGATCTGCCTCTTTCCCTCTCATGAGGCTGATTTTCTATTTTTCCTGATAGTCGCATCACTTGTCAAATAGAGGGGAGTCTGATTTCCACTGTTAGGAACAAAAATATGATTTTCAGGATAATTCAACATCCTCAAGTTCATTAAGATTCTTGACTAAGGGGTATTAAACAAACGTGTGTGTAAATTCATGCTTGTGTACGACACAAAGATACAATAATCTCACTGTGTATCTTGAATATAGAGAAAATAACCCAATGTAATAGCGAATTTTATCCACTAGAGGATGTAAGAGGACAACATAGTGAAAATAGTGCAGCACTAGTGCTTGCTCATTTGTATTATAATTATATTGGGTGCTTCTGTGTTAGCAAATAACTTTTCTTGATTAAAAAAAAATCACCTGCACCATGAAAACAAAATCCCCCTTTTTACTCAGCTTGGATAATATCAGAGCAAAAAAGCCTGAAGCCACCTTTACTGAAGGTGGATCCTGCTTTTCATGCAGCTGTTTAGATCATTCATACATTAGTATTTTATACACTGAACGCCTTTGCTCTCCCTCTGAAGGAGGAAGAGAATGAGAGGGAATGGAGGATGAAGAACAAAGAAAGAATTTAACAAACATGAGTATTTGACCCTTGTATGGTTCGGCTGCTGCAATTGACTCCTGTAATTTCTCAGAGTGCATTTCCCAGCAGTTTCAGCATTTACCACCACTCTCTCTTTCTTTTCTGACTTTTTTTCTTGTTCATTTTTCTTTCTTTTTTTCTCTGTTTTGTCCTCTAACTCAATTGCTGAGAAGGTCAGGGAGGTTGAAGTAATGGCTGACTTCACTCACCAGCCAGAAACTATTGACTGCTGCAGACACAGGCCGACCCCTTGGGAACACAACACTGTTCACACACATAAACACAAGAACGGGCAAAAACACACACAAACAGCCATCCATCTTTACACAACTTCCACTGCACAGATGCTTGAAGGACACACAGGACAAAGTCAAACACATGATGAAAAAACACCAATTAGAAAGGACATATTCTTGTGTGTAGCTCAACATGTGACTCATAAACAGTCAAAACACAATGAAACTAAAGGCTCCAGAAGAGAATGATGCATATGGACTGAGTGGAGAGAACAGAGGTAATTGGATTGAATAAAAAAAGAAGGAAAACAGACGGATGAGAGGAGTAATGTGATGAGAGAGGCAGAGACAGAGAAAGAAGGCAGACAGAACAAAAGCAGGCATTGGATTCAGCACATCCCATCAGATCTGTTCCACTTCTGTGTCGGGACCACAGAGACAACAGAGGCTGTCAGACAGCCTGGCTATCAGATTCTCTATTTCTGGAAGACAGAGCCTCTGTGTTTGGTGCAGCATACACACACACACACACACACACACACACACACACACAGGGATCACAGCGACATCTCCTACATCACTGCACAATCAGCTGATTGTCGGGTGGTGTTAGAAGAATACAGTAAAGATGGCAAGAATAAATGAAAGGTTTACATCACAAAGTTGAAGTGTGGACAGAGAGCATGCACCTTGATAAAAAAAANGGGCTTGTAAAGGACACGTACATCAGTACAACACTCAAATCCTGATTTCTCTCATGTTTTTTTTCTTTCCTCCAGCTGCTTCTGTCTTTTTAACTCTGCCAACACACACTGAGCACTTTCCTCCCTGTGGGGGCTTCTTGTTGTGTTACGAAGGATTAAAATCATGTTGCCATCTTAATTTTGCGTTGGTATCAATGACCACATTTTTTTCAGTTGACTTTTTCTCAGATTTTTATAAGTTTTTCTCTATTTGATGAGCTATTTTTATGATACAAGCCGCCCATTGACTGCCAGTCCTAAGTAAAACTCATTTAAGAGTAAATTTTCAAATAATGATTGATCAATGTGGGGACATTTTATCATACTCTTGATAAGATTCAATGTTTTAGATCCGGTCAAAGAACTCTCGTCACTTAGTCTGATTCCAAAACTTTTTTGCAGGTGATAAAAAATTAAATTGTACAACCTTATGTTGAAAAATAGTGGAAAATCACACTTAGGGCTCTGGGTTAGGTTTTTAGATCAGGGACCGGTGTCATAACCAAAACCAAACCAGGGGGAGGCATAAGAACAACTTCAAGTTTTATTTGATTCAGGTGGAGAAAGATATTTAACATCTGATATGGTCAATAAGTTAAATCTTTTGAAAGAAAACAAGATAACCGGGAAGGTGGAAGAGTGAAAGAAAAGAGCAGACTGAGAAAATAGGAACAAGGAAAGAAAGGAAAAGTGGTAGAGAATAAGAAGTGAGGAAAAAAAGAAGGAATGGAAGGAAGAAGTAAAAAGCAGAGGAAAGAAAGAAAAGGGTAAAAGCACAGGAAGGAAAAAAAAATAATGAGAAAGAATATGGAAGATAAAGTGATGAAACAAGTAGGAAAAAAGGAAATCATCCAGAAAGTTAGAGGTTGTAAGTTAGCCAATTAGTAACAGAGTCATCAAAGGAGTTAGCACATAAATCAGAAAGTAAGGGTAGTAGTTTGCAAATAAATCAAAGGAAATAAGTTTCAGGGTAAAAGTAAGAAGTTAAGTGTGGTATGTGCTTTGCTTTACATGTTTGCATTTTTAGCTGTGTGCAGAAAATGAAGCCGACTGATACTATAAAATGGTGTGTATGTTCTTGAAACATACAAACCTTTTTTCTTATTATTTGTGTGTATTCTAAACTGGAATTGAGAGGGTTTACTCAGATTCCCATCCAAACACCCTTCCATCAATCCATTGATTATTCTTATATTGCTCACTAGGGGCTGAGGCCAAGCCAAGCTGTGATTGGACAAAAGTGTGGAACACTCTCACCAGCTCAGCAGTCAATCACAGGACGGACAAAGACATTAAAAAATCATTTAGATTCATTCTCACTGGTAGTTTAAGACGCGAGCACTGTTTGGTAAAGCTATTGTTCTCAGGAAAAAGACCGTTTCCCATCAGCACTAGCACCATCTGTGAGGATGCAGCTCTTACTCAGGTGTGAAGACATTTCTTTGTTTAAGACTTTTTAACCTATACAAAGTAACATGGCAATGTACTTATTTGTAGATATGTAGTGCTATTGTTTGAAATGTGACAACAAGAGCAAACCTAACCTGGCTATTCATTTTATTGATAGACTCTCAAAGTTGAACAGATCTCTGCATGATAACTGCTGCATGTGGGTTTGAATGAACATTTTCACAAAAAGCTTTTTGTTTCAGCCCGGGCTCTATCACTCTCCATTATCTGCTATTACTACAAAATTAACCTAAGAAATTGTTTCCAGTAGAGAAAAACTTTGATCTCTCTTCTCACCGCTTAACTCTGTGGCAAGGTGTTGTCATCTGGACTTTGTGCTGTGACTAAATCCCCCCCAACCCCTGAGAGGAGCTAAGGAATAGCACCAAAAAATAACCTACATTGACACCAACAATCTCATTTTAAATTGTGATGTGCGGTTAGGCAGATATCTAGAAGAAGGACCTTCTCAAGATCACTTAGAAAGTTCTCACTGGAACAACTGACTTGTGCTGGTGAAAAACATGCGTTTTCACATAAAAAAGACCCCTTTCTGTGCAGGCTTTTAAATTAGTGATTGTGAAGCAGCTCTGCAGCTTTAAATCTATATCAACACATTTAGTTATCAGCAAGGCCAACTGTACACTATGACTCTTAAAGCTGTGGTGTGTATTCTCTGGAAGAACAAACTGAAAATGTACTTTGTTTCTTTATCCTTTACGTGCAGTTTTTATCTTTTTCTACTTGTCATGAAAAAGTGAAAAGGCTTTAACAGCCATTTAGTTCACTGTGATTTGAGACTTCTTCAACGACAGTCAGCAAATGCAACTGTGCACAGTGATGTGGACTTTTGCTTGAAACATTGGTGCATTCATTAATCATTTCACTGGCCGGCTGTCCTGCTGATGATGCTTTTTCACAGTTTTCTGGACTTGAGGATTCAGCATTAATGTATACATAGTGGAGCTGAGTCCATAGATGCTTTGAAACTTTCTAAATCAGGGAGAATAACATGCACTTTTCATTCTCCTGACCTTTTTTAAGTTATTGTGGAGCCTATTAGACGCAGCCAATTGTTTATCTTTTGTCTCATGACCTTTGGACAGACATCCTGACTCTGTTTAAAGGGCTGATAAAAGATGAGGCTGATAGTATAGAGTACTCTTCTTCTGTATCGATCTCCAGGCTTGTGAATCTGAATGCTAATTCCATCTTCTCTGTGATCTCACCGTGCCTTTGAATAGAACTCGATGTACCTGTTTGTGCTCCCTGCAAGTGTGTGTCANCTTTTGCTTGAAACATTGGTGCATTCATTAATCATTTCACTGGCCGGCTGTCCTGCTGATGATGCTTTTTCACAGTTTTCTGGACTTGAGGATTCAGCATTAATGTATACATAGTGGAGCTGAGTCCATAGATGCTTTGAAACTTTCTAAATCAGGGAGAATAACATGCACTTTTCATTCTCCTGACCTTTTTTAAGTTATTGTGGAGCCTATTAGACGCAGCCAATTGTTTATCTTTTGTCTCATGACCTTTGGACAGACATCCTGACTCTGTTTAAAGGGCTGATAAAAGATGAGGCTGATAGTATAGAGTACTCTTCTTCTGTATCGATCTCCAGGCTTGTGAATCTGAATGCTAATTCCATCTTCTCTGTGATCTCACCGTGCCTTTGAATAGAACTCGATGTACCTGTTTGTGCTCCCTGCAAGTGTGTGTCACTGTGTGTTACAATGACATCATGCAACCCGCCTTGGCTATCACTATTAGTTTTACCCTGCACTGGTGAGTCCAGATCCATGGCAACGATGGTCCAGCATCCAGGTTTTCTCCAGCTGCTGTGCCAGAGTGGGGGTGGGACTGCAGTGCAGCGATAGAGAGAGATAGAGAAAGGTAGAGGCAGAGAGAAAGAGAGAGTGAGGGGGGTGTTTGCCAATGTAGCACCATGAAATCCAAACAGTGAAGAAGAAGAGAGGAAGAGAGGGAGCCGGTCTGCTCAGACAGCACACAGACAGACACAAACTCTGCTGAGGTAAATAGTTCTGTGCATGCATGTGTATATTCATACACCTTATTTTTCTCTATTTGTATGGTTTCTTTCAAATGCGTATGTCCTTACCTCTGAGGAATGCAGAGACGGTGTATTTGTTTCTACATTGACATATAATTTGCTGCTCAACACTGAAAAAGAAATGTCTGTTTTCAAGGGATTGAAATCTTACGTGTGATGCTTTTGGGAGAAATCAACTCGAATAATGTGTTAGCTGGCTTATGACAGATTCTTGATGAGTGTCTGTGACAGGAGGAAGATTAATTCGTCAAAAAGAGTGTGATTTTAATATTCTTGATGTCTGTTTGTTGCTGCGGGTCTCTTGTGTCTGCATTTCTTGGCTTGGCATTAGTGCAGCCTGACATCCTGGTTAAAGAGGAAGCTCGAGCTGGCATCGATGAATACACCTGTGTATGCGTCTGTCTGTCTGCAATAGTATGTGAGCTGTGCAGGAGGGTGTGTCCTCTACAGGTGCATTTCTCCTCTCTATAACTAATATTTATATCATATCTCTCTTATTTTAGTATTTCTATTTACCTGCCTGACTTCTGTTTTTATATCTTGACTCATCTGAATGTTTGCACACACCTGCTTTCTTTGCATGTCTCTGCAGTTTCTATAAGTTTGGATCGTTCACACTTTGTGTTTCCCGCATTTAAACAAATTTGACACAAATTAAATGTTTAAGTGGAAAAGCTTGAGTTAGTGTGATACTATAGAAGCTAACTTAAAAAGGAGGAATTATTTTTTAATGATTTATATTGTACTGTTGGTACAACAAAAGTATCTCTCAATGATTAAGTGCTCATAAAAAATGTCTATTACTCACATTCTAGTGTTTTAGAAAAACCCAATTTCAGCCTCTGTTTAAAACATTTTGTCTTAGTTACTATCTCTTTAAGGCTCCCTGCAACACAAACCCCCTTTACTCTGATTGGCTAGTTCTCGAGGCTTGTCCGGAGCAGAGTTATTAAAATACCTTGGTGTTTCAGGCCCAACCAAAACAAGAAGTCCAGTAAAATGTCTTATTTTAAGATATTTAGTAAAACAAAACATACTTGATTTGCTTTAAGAGAAGAAAAAAGTATGCCATTGGATATCAGGCATTTTTTAACATTCTGACATTATTGTTTAATTTTTTACTAAAATGTTTTTTTCCTACCCTATTAACAGATTTTTTTTCTCTTTTCAGGCATCATTTATGCTTTTAAAATCTTGAAATATTTTTTTGTTTGTTTGTTTTTTTTGGGGGGGGGGGGGTCAGGTAGACGTGGATCAAATCAAGTGTTATAACGTCAGTTTTTTTCAATATTACTATTAAATGTGTTGGGGGGGTTTCTTATCCTATCAACAGATTTTTGTCTTTTTTCAGGTGTTATTCTTGGTTTAAAAATCTTGAAATAAGACATCTCTGGATTTTTTTTTTTTTGTGGATGTGGATCAAATTAAGTCTAATGTCACAAATTTTACTAATATTGATACTAATATTTTTATGAATATTTTTGCATAGACTTGCTTTACTTCAGTTTTGCCTTTTAGCCACTGTTCTTCATCTGTGGCCTGTGGCTGTGTCCACGTGTGTTTTATTAATCCCAACATATTTGTTTTAGTCTTCCAAAGGGTGTGGTCTGTGGATTCTCATTCACAGGCTATAGATGTCCTTCAAATACATCATACTTTCATAAAAAAATACCCACCCCCTCTCACTCACACACCTCTCTCTTCTTCCCCCTGCAACAGTTTCCATTTGTTGCCATGGCAACTGCGTTTGATCTCGTTCCTACCCTGCCCCTCCATTGAGTGCCCTTCTTGTCACCCCATTTCTTTCCCACTATTCTTTTTATTTCCAGCCCCTTGCCCAGACTCAAACACTCACGCACACACGCACACACCCACACTGCACACAGACACCCTCCTTTGTATGTCCTCCCCCTCCTTGTGTGTCTCTTACCTTTCACCCCCAAGCAACACTCTCAGAAGAGGCAGCCACACCCTCTTCCTCTCACTCCACACTACTCCTGCAGTTTTCTTCATCCTCTCTTTTTTTCCTCCTCACTTCCACCAAAAAGCAGTTTTAGGTGCTGCCTTACCTTTTGAATTATTCATATGAAGTTATCAGTCGCAGTGGTGAGGTGAAATCCTCTGACCTTGTATGTGTGTGTGTGTGTGTGTGTTAACTAGTCTTTTATGTATGAGGGGTCACATATGGTGCATCATACGTTACAATCAGACATCTTTGTAATCATATATGTTGGTACATTTCATTAGTGCATTCTCTGGTCAGATGGATTAGCCTCTGCTGTTTTCTAATCATGATGAGTGTGTGGACAAGGAGCTGCTGATGTGAGTGAATGCGTCTTAGCAAATGTTTTATTGATCAGTCTAGAAAGCCCCGTTAGAAGCCACCAGGACAAACTAAGAAGGGGATTACAAGCTCAGAGATGAGCCTGTGGTGACTGGCTTTGTCAAGCCAGTGTGTCATATTAAGGTGCATTTATTGCTTATTATGATGTTAAGTGGACTAATTAATTTCAAAATGATGTCAAATATACATTTCACTTGGCTTTGGTGTGCAAGTCTGTGTAGTCTAATGTTAATTCACATTTCGATTGCAGCTGCTCAAGCGAATGGGTGATGCAATTCCATGGTATTGTAATTCCTGGCATTGATCTAATTTTATTTGATTGCAGTATTTAGAGTTATTCTGGTAACTTGTCTCCATCCTGTGTGCATATAAGGTTTCACAAAGCTAAGTTGATACCTGTTTTCTTTGTGTGACCTTTATATTTTATTGCAAGAGACCATCCAAACTAGTGCAGGCACATTTTTATCTATTTTCACCTTTATGTATCCTGGTTGCTGGATGTCAATTTAAAGGGACTGTGACTCTTTGTAAGAGATCTTGAAAAAGTCTGATATCTAGATATATACTTAATCATTATCCACAATTTAAAATGAGATTATCAGCATTAAAATAAGTTATTTCTAAATGCTAATTCTTAGCTTCCCGTTTCAGACTGGACAAGATTACTTTAAGGTAAGTCAAAGTCTCTATGACAACACCAAGCAGGCTGATGAAGTTTATCAGTGAGGACAGAGATTTGTGTTTTTTCTCTGCTAAAAACAATTTCTTTGATTTATAAATAAGTTAATGCGGACACTGGAGCTGGACTGTCTGGACTATCAAATCAGTTTGATCTGAACTGGTTCGGCTGAAATAAGTTTTTTTTTTCTTTTTTTAAATAAAGATACTAGTGTGAGAAAATGTATGGGAGATTTATTTATCTGTAAATCATATAAAGCTGCTATGGAGATACCAGAGAATAAAGCCCAAAAAAAGCATAGCTGCTTCTTTATAGGTCACCCCCATTCTGTTTGAATTTAAGATTTCAGAGAGCTGTTCAAATCTCTTTGTACATTTACTTTATTTTTTATTCAAGCAACTACCTTGAGTGCTGAAAAATATTGAAGAGTACAGAAATTCCAGTTCCTCAAGTGTGTGATTGAGATTGATTCAAGCAGGGAAACTCTTTGAGAGTCCAAGTTAAAAGCTCAGTGTTGCAGCAGACATACAGACATATGCTTACAGTCTGGTTCAGATCAGGATTTAGGTTCCAGTAGCTCAATTCTTATAACTCAAAACTAAGAGATTAGTATAATCAGGCACAGTTAAGGGCTGATCCAACATACTGGTGGGAGCATTGTTGTTGTTTTGTTTTTTTTTTGCTTAGCTGCAAGGCTACAGCCTTAATTCCACCTCTTAGCCTTCTTCTTAGCCAAAAAATAGTTGGACACCACATTTCCAGATGGCAATCCTCATCTTTGGGCTCTATAACCCCATGCATGGGTAACATCACTTAGACTGCATTCAGGCTTTATGCAGTCTGAGTTCACATTACTCCAGCTAATTCAATCATCAGGGTCACAGTGGCCACAACTTGCTCCACCATTAACACTAAATGGATTTAATGTTATCAAACCCATAGAGGCCTACCATCAGTGACAACTCTGCCTTCAAGTGATAATAAATGTCTTATGCTTTTGGAAATAAACTGCTTTCTAACAAGCAGTCCCTCATGAAATCACTGGCCCCAATAAATCAGAAACATGAGGAAGCTTGTCGGCTATTTACTGCTCAGTATTGTATGCAAAGCAGCTTTTTCTGCTCCCAACAGAGAGCCCATTAGTATTCACACACAGACCTCTGCAGTGATCAGCACACTTACAGGCAACCAGAGAAGAGAGAGGAGTGTGTTCATATTCATACTTTGTATTCACACAACTGTTGTTATCAGTATTCTGCTCACTGTTCCAACTGTAGAGATATGAGGCACTTCTTTCCTTTCCCTGTGTGCAGTCACTATGTGCACCTATTCTGCTCGCCCCCACGAATATGCAAATTCATACGCACTGTTTTCAAGGTGTGAAGTGATTAACAGTGGACTGAGTGTTCCTGTAAAAAGGCTGGTCATACCATTACATTTGAGCACCTTCACAGAGGTTTAGCATGGTGCTGAGCTCTGTTCCTGGAAGCACAATCAATACCATCCATACATGCACTCACATGCACGCATTTTTTGGGGGCATAAATAGAGAGATTGCATTTAAAGCCAATGAAAAGGCACTCAAACCCCATCATGTCACCTAACACAATAAATAAACACACAATCCAAGCAGATCGGTGTAGGTATTCATCCGTTTGTTCATATTTTGCTGCAGGATGGTCCAAACAGCATCCCAGTCTGGGTGTGGTGCAGCTGTGTAGCAGCCGGGCAGTCATGCATGTAGAAATTAAAACCCAGCTCTCCAGTCTGCAGATACACAGACACACAGACAGAGTTCATGTGCAGAGATAAGAGATTTCTCAGCTTTCAAAAGTGTTAAGGACAGCTGAGGGCTGTTTTGAAATCAGTCCAGGGTGTGCTGGAGCGAAACGGGTCTAAGGAGATTTGTTTTTCTGCAGTGTTTCGATTTATTTTTATTCACTTTCCAGTCTGCAGTTTCTTATCTCTCTTACTGAATGTCCCCTGCAGTTATTGGTTTGTCTGCTTCTCTGTGTCTGTATTTGTGGGTGTGTCTGTGTGAGACTCATCTCCTGGCTGTATTCACCCAAATCTGTGAGAATGAAATGTAGACATCAGAAATTCCAAACAACATTTTTACCTTGGTAAACCATTAATAGAAGCTGTTATTAGGTGGCAATGTTTGAAAGCATTGACTGACTGCAGCATGTTTGAACTCTTTTTAGATTGCCAGAAGGTTCAATTAACCTCCAGGGAATAAACAAGTCTTTAGTCAACACTTTTCAGCTCCAAATGTCTGTCTTGAAAAATCAATATTAGCCAACACAAGAACATTTATTCTGTTTAGACTGGAATAAACAACCTGCATGAAATCAACTGAAAAGCAGCATCAGGCTGAGCTCAACTGTGGTTTAGATTGTACAGTACCTATGATCCTGCAAGAATTAAGTTATTCTCTTTGCATCAAAAGTTGATGAAATAATAAAAGAAAGGGGTTGTTTGACTGACTCTGATGGAGATATAAAATGCAGAAAATTCGGTTTAAAAAAGGGACAATGAACACGAACAGATGTGACACTAAATGGGCCTCAAGTAATTTTAACAGGTCTGGTATTTGGCACAGGAAGGGGGTTATTGTGAAGTGTCAGCACTCTGAAAAAGAGCCACTTCACATGCAAAGAGAGGAAACCTCGAAAAGAAAACAAGTAGGTGTTAGCAGGTTTTGTTATAACAGCTTCTGTCTTTTTTTCTACCCTACATACGAGCATTACCTATACTTTATTTCCCTCTATCATGAGAACCAGGGGTGCAAACTATTGCCAGTATGTAAAGATAGATAAGTTGCTTGTATTTGTACAAAAGTGAAACCAAATTACCAATTTGCTGTTGGTATAAAGTCCCAACATCCCAGCCCACTACTAAACAAGATTTAGTTTTCTAACATAAAACTCAGTTGATAGAGACCACAGCCTGGCAGAGTATCATAAACAAATGTCCCAAGTTGCTTAGAAAGCTGAGTTACATGATCATTATGGTTTCATCTGTACATCTTCATCCCTGGTGTACCTTAATCCAAGGGGGGAGGAAAAAGTGACATGGGATGCAGAAATTTCCCAGAATTTATAGATTCTCTATAGATTAGGTGTTTAGTCTGTGGAAAGAAAGAAGAAGAAAGAAAGAAATACCCTGGGTAGACTTTGGATTTTCTTATGTACACTTCATGGAACGATATAAATGTCTGAGATTTTTTTTCAACAAGTTCAGAGAGAATAGGCAGACAAAATGTTTGAATATTATGAAATGTGATTCTGACAAATCATTTTTGTGTCATTGTTATTTTTTTCTTAGAAGACTTATAAAATGTGTTTTGCAACTGGCTTCCTTTGCAAAGGCTGGTGGAGGAGAGAGACTGCATAAGCAGAGCAGTTGTTCATTCATTATCCTTTAATTTGACATCAGAGGTCAATGTCAGTTTATATTCTTCCTCCGCTGTCTTCCTCCTCCTGCCATCCCTTGTCTCTTTTGTGTCCTCCCTCCTTGTTTGTGTAGATTTGTATCTCCTGCAGATGTTTTAGCCCTGCAGAGCTGTGAGTCACCATGTCAGCAAAATCTGCACCCACAACAGCCGTCTTTAAAGCAGATTTCTTTGAAAAACTGCTTTGATCTGAGCTTCTGATGCTTCTTTTGCCCCCACACATTTTCAGCATTTCAGATAAATTTATGGGCATTGTTCTAGATTACTTAAAGCTACAGTACGCATTAAAAAACATTGTGCTACATCAAAGTTGTCACTTGTCGAAAAGTTGTGTTGAAGAAAACATTTCCCTGGCGAACTTCTCTCAACTATTTGTGTTTTCTTTACAAGAGGTTAGTAATGTGACTGAGTTTAGCAAGGCTACTTCACCTCTCATAAGGAAGAGAGAGAGGTGAGCAATCTGTCAGGGATTGGGGAACTTTTTAAACAGCTGTAGTGCATAACATTATTGAAAGATTCAGAGAATTTTGTGAAATCTCTGCAGAGGACAAAGTTGGACAACAGCCAACAACTGATACTGGACGATTGTGATCTTTGGGCAACATTAGAAACAGGCCTGACACTTCAGTGGAAGTCACTGCATGGTCTCAAAATTACATCCAAGGTCAACTGTCCTTGGACACAGTTTGACATTGCAGCCACAAGTTAAGGTTCAAAATTTGCTGTGCAGAGAGGAACATTTTCCAAGCACGAAACTCTCCTCAGTCTCCTTCCTGGACAAAGTATAACTAAACTAAGGATTTTGATGTCGTCAAGTCAAAACATTAGCCTGCTTTTTGTGTTTTATATAACATTAGACTGAATCTTTACACAGAAATGTGACACTAGACAAGTTAAACAGGACTTCAGTCAACAGTTGTTAGACCAGTTAGCAAGATTAGCACAATGTGTGAGGGTTAATTTCTTGAAAGGGTTTTATAACCAAGACATCAAGTTTAGTTTAACGCTCAAATAATCCTGACTCCTCTCCACTTATGTCCTCTTACAGAAACTGGACACATAGACCCTGTCCTCATCGAACACTACAACACCCCAGGATTTGTTGGTTGTCTCTCACGGGTGGAGTTCAACAGAGTCGCTCCCCTCAAGTCTGCACTGAGAGTCGCTGCACAGTCCCAGGCCACACCCACAGACGGTCAGCCAGAGAGACCGCCTGCAGCTGCCTTACCAGTGTCTTTTCAGGGAAAACTAGTAGAGTCCAACTGTGGGGCATCACCTCTTACCATCCCACCCATGTCTGCTGCAACAGATCCCTGGCATCTGGACAACAAAGGTACAATACAGCAAATAGCTAAATGTGCTTTAACCAATCAACAGGACTTAACTACCCTTTTACCAGACACAATGTTTTTATTCCCTCCCGTGGCTGCAGTCACTTTCCTCCAACATGGTGCCAACAATGCCTTTGGGAACATTAAACTATCAGAGATCGATCATGTCTATCGATCTGAACCTGAAGTCCAAATTCACTGTCAGCTCTCTACCAGTCCTCCTTATAAATGACAAGCATTAATCTTGCTGCATATGGACTATGGGTAGAGCTCATTCATAATTCATGCAGCCCTCTTACAATCCTTCACTTCCAAATGATCATTGTCTCTCTCCTCATTGGCTTCCTATCTGCCAAACTTTCCGTTACTACTCTGTCCCTTTCTTCCATTGTCCTGCATTTTCCCAGAAGGTGATGATTTTTTTATACATATCTAAGTGCCTCTGGCTGGCTGACAGAATCGTATGAGTCACACTGCCCTCTATTCCCTCTCTCACACCTCTTTCTCCAAGCACAGTCTCTCCTTCTCCATCTTACTCATGCTTTCACTTCCCTTGAGAGCGATGAAGTCAGCAGCAGCAGCAGAAATAGCTGACAGCTCACTTCAGAGAGACGGTGTTTGAGAGAGTGTGTGTACATACAGGTTATTCTGCACATTAAGGTTTGTTTGGATATAACATATGCATGCCTATAGATAGAGATCAGGGTCTTTGTTCTCCATTTGATCTGTGTTTTCATCATATTACACCTTCTTCACACATCTCAACCCCCTCCTTTCTCCTTTGAGGCTGATTCAAAGCATTTAAATGATGCTGCGAACAGAATAACTTTCCACACAGGCTGTTGCTGTTGTTATCTCTTTACATGTATCTGTGATGTAGTAATATCAACCATGACTAAACACAGTCAAAATATTCTGTCAGATTGTTCAGGATGCTTAGTACTGATGTCTGCATGTAGGTATGCAGTGAAACTGGAGGAGATGAAACAAACAAGCACCGTGCCATCCTTCAAACACTCTATAAAAATTTTATCTGTTTGCGCTGAAAAGTTTGAAGGTAAAACTCTGTAGTACAGCTTGTTAGAGCCCAGTTTATAACAATGACATGAAATGTTATGAAAAAAAATGTAATAAAATCCAAAATGTGACAACTGGTTGATGATGTAACAAAAGTACAGAGCCCGAAATGTAACAAAAATGTAGTCAAACCTAAAATATAACAACAAGTTGTTACATAATTAAATTGTTACAAAATATAACAAATTGTTACAAAATGTAACAATGTAACAATTTGTTATATTTTGGGCCCAGCATTTGTTACATCATCAACCAGTTTGGGCATTTTCGGTTTCATTACATTGTTATACAATATTCTCTGCTCAACACTTTTGTTACATTGTTTACTAGCTATTAAATTTCAGGTTATACTAAATTTTTTAAACTACATTTCAGGTGGTTGTTACATTTTTGGTCATTGTTACAAATTTGGCTTTGACAGGGCTAGTGTTTTTAGTTTGTTATTTCTATTTTTATTTTTTGTGTTTGTTGTTTTGTTTTGAATTGTTTTTTGTTGTTGTTATTTTTTGTTTTGTTTTATTCTTTTTTTTCTTTGTGTTTTAATTATGATTGATTGGAGAGTTTAGGTCTGCTGAAATCAGTCTGAGTAGCTGCACCTGTATGTCTGTATGCTCAAAGATGGTATCTTGTACTCAAGGTGCTTTCATAATATTTTGGTTTCATTTCATACAAAGTGCACATTATTTGAAAAATTGAACTTGACCGATCTTTTCTTTTTCAAATGGAAATGTGGCATTCAAAAGCATAACGGTGCCATCATTTCTCCATCATGGCAGCAGAAAGAGCTGTGCCATAAATACAGTGTACCAAAGTGACAGAACTGCAAATGTTTTTAGACATGAACATGTTTTTTTTCTTCCTTGATTTTGTTATATTTAACACAAAGCACTGGCAGCCCTACTCCATTTTTGTAATGTTTTTTTAGACATACTTTTACATCAACTGTTTTTGCAGATGCCGAGTTTCCCTTCAATGAGGAAAGAGTGATACCTGATGGAGTCAACAGAGACTCAGCCATCATTGGAGGTAAACTAATGGGACACGCAGTAAGAGGTCTCAATGCCAAAATAAATCTGCATGGACCAATAAAAGGTGTAATTTCTAAAGAGCTAAGGAATGTCTTGAGCTGCTACAATTGAATGTCATAAAATCTCAACTTTTCAAATGAGGAACATCATTGGCACCTCTGACATAGGAAAGTTACTCACAGTCATTGCTATTGCACCAGGTAGTTACAGCAGTTGTTTGTCTCCAACTGATTTCTTGATTTATCAGCTTTCTTCTATGAAATGTAAGAAAAATTTACATTATTTTAAATTCATAACTGCTTGATTATCTTAAAATACTGTCATAGCAAACTCTAAGCAAATTTTAGAGTCTGTAAGCAGCAGATATTTTGGGCCATAGGTTTAAAACGAGCCACATAAAGTACATTAGGGGCCCTGTGTTTCAGTTGGATCATCAACTGGATAGTTGCATTGACTATGTGCCAAAACTTTTTTTTCCAAGATTGATCAGTTAGTCAAAACTTGTGAAAGATATTTATGTGTCCCTGCAGGTATCATCGCTGTGGTGATATTCACCATCCTATGCACGCTGGTGTTCCTGATCCGCTACATGTTCCGTCACAAAGGCACCTACCACACCAACGAAGCCAAGGGCAGCGGGGAGTCTGCAGGGGAGTCAGCGGACACAGCCATCATTGGCACTGACAACCCAGAAACCATCGATGAATCAAAGAAGGAATGGTTCATCTAACGCCCAATGACAGGACTCTGAGAGAGAGAGAGGGCGTGATTTGTCAAACCAGTTGTTGGTTTCATTCAGTGACCAATCACGGGAAAAGTGAAGGAAAAGTAATTCAATAAAGACAATAATCTCCCAGAGCGCAGGATGTGGGATAAACATGTACAGAAATCTTTTTGTTTGTTTGTTTGATTTGTTTTTTTTTATATATCCAGAGTATTAGAGAGAGAAGGGGACGGTTACACAGCAGCACAGCTGTAACAGACTGTACATGTACATACTAACCGGCTTGTCCTTCTTTGTATTGTGCTTGGGAGTTTTCAGGAGTTCTTTGAATACTGTATATGACAAATAATTATACTTACCGGGGTCGTGTGATAGCACAGATTTATTGCCAGTCTCTGTTGCATTTTATTTTTTAACAAAAATCTAATAGCAAAAATGATCAAATCAACATGCCAAACCCCCTTTTCTTTGATTCATAAGGCTGAGGTTGCATCAGCCCGTCAACACTCACATCAGTCAGACATACCACCCATACTGTGGTAATATAGACATGAATATGGATGCCAAACCTCAATGTGTAAATACAATATTTGTGTTCTTTTTTCCTTTTTATTCAAAGATTTATTCAGAATCCAGTACATAAACACAACTGAGAAACTCAGAACTATATTGCGATGTTATCTTACGTGTGTCCATTACATTGTATATGTGTGAAATATAGAGTTTTATGTTGATATCTTTATGACATTAGATTGTATGGGACATTCCTTTCTGAGGACGGGCAGAGGGGTTTGTCAGAGCATGATGGGAAATCATGACACTCCTTGGTTAGTTACATTCAGCATGGCAGCTTTTTCTTTTCATTTCAAATGAGTGAAACAAGGAGCCTTTTCTCATTCAGACGCAAGCAGTCGGTTTGTTTTGTTGCCAAACACGTGAGTCTTAGGACTTTTTCTGATCAGCTCAAACTTCTTGCGTTAAATCCACTTTGAGGGTTTTCTCAGAGTTATGCATCTCAGAGAAAGAGTTGGGCTGTGAGTTTATAGTGTGTGCATGTCACCCAGCATATTTTTGCAGCTCAGATGATAGTGCTGACAATTGGAAAAGAGGAAATGTAGAAATGAAAGTACAGACTGTCAAACAAATACAATGCAATAACTTTTTGAGTTGTATCCATGCACTAAACTGTGCATTTCAACTTTGAAGCAGACATTTTTAATTTGTTAGGTAGGTTGAGATAATTGGCATATTAATGCAGTGTGCCTTCAAGGTGTTGAGCCATATCGCCTTGTCCCAGACAACTTGACACAAAAACACAACAAGACTTGACTACTCCTGCATGAATCCTCATGAATCAAAGGTTTCATGAGTTTCTATGTTTCCTGATTTGACTGGTGCTCTTTTTAATTTAGAATCCTACAAACAGATCTCAAGTCCTCACAAAGACCAACCTTCTCCAGCATATCTCTGTAGGTTCCTATACAGCAAAAAGCAGCTAGGATGACGTACAGGAGAGCTGCAAACACAAAAGATGTTTACACCTACCCTTCGTAACGCACACAAACATGCATGATAAAGCATGAGTCAAGGTTCTCCTTTGATTCTGGGGGCGACATGTTCAGAATGAGGAGGCTGCTGCTTTGTCAACACTGAATTGATCTTCTGTAACAATGCCACTACCATCAAACATGCATTTAAAACAGGAATAATGTATATTTTCTGACTATTTCCCTGTAATTGTTGCTTATGTTTACCTTACCGTAGCATTTAAAGAACAGTTTGTTCCAGTTTGAAACCAGCTGCCAACTCCAGTATTGCTTTGTGAATTTGCTTTTTGTATGTTTGTTATGTTAAACTGCTGCCATGTCATCCTGTTACATGAATGATTTTGTACGTCCTCATTGCCTCATGGTTGAGTGGAAACTGTACATCAGAGATAATTTGTCAGAGAAACTCAGCCTGCCTTCTTCTGCGGCCTCAAAGGAGACTCTGTCTGTCCACACATCACATCCATGGAGGCATAACCAGTGACTTTCCTTTTTTTAAGATTACTTTCTGAGACTAAACATATACATGCCCTCATATGTGGTTTGAACATGGTTATAATGGTTTATCAGCTCAAAGGGACAAAACCATAACCCATATGTTTGATTTCAGTTCTCTTGAGTTCAATAAAGAGTGTTTGATCTTTAGTGTAAGTGTTTGTTTATGGAAAGGCATCTTCTCATACATAAAACAAATAAAACACTTAAGGGGGGCTGGGGGTTTTGTATGGTGTAATAGTCTTGACATAAGGGCTTGGGAACCTGTGCTGCTTCTGGACCCTGTACATTGAGACGATGCCAGAGGTCCCCAAACAAAACCCTCGATCTTCAACAGGCCAGTGAACTGTAAGTATTACTGACTACCTTGAACCATTCATCTTTCTTCAGCTCTTGTTAACACTTTAGAGAAGCATGCATACCATTATCAGTGTCATTGTGTAAGATTTACCTGTCATATAAATAGAATTGAATCTTACTATGTTTTCTGTCCGTCTGAAAGATGTGTTAGACTGCCCCCCAGTGGGGAGACAAGGGAGCCAGCCCTTTTTTGTACATATAGAAAAGCAGCCTTAACTGCATTATAAGAAATAAATGCTTAATTTTCTTTGACATCTGTTGACCCTGCTGTTGTTTTCGGGTCAATTTGACTCCATTGTAGAGGTAGTTTTGGCATAACTGGTTTGCTTTTATGGAACTGATTGGAAATTTCATGGATGGTACCATGCAATTCTATTTGCATGTAAAATTAGCTATGACTCATTTTTTTCTTAAATTATGTGTTTCATAAAAGTTTGTATCATCTTGCTGCCATAAAAGAAAATCAGATTATTTCAGAACCATATCCTGCTCAAATTTAAACATATACCATTCTGTGATAATACATCAACATAATGTACCTCTGATAACAACAAAATTCCTACTTTTTTTTCCTCAGAAAAGACTTATTTTCATGTAAATGAAGTCTGTCAGCCAGTATACCTCTGAAATAATCGTAAACTTTATGTGAATATTTTCGAAACATCTGAAGAAGACTGCTAATTTTGTACTTGTACTTCTGTGGTCTGTTCTGACCTTAAGAAGTCAGAACAGACCACAGAATTGATGTATTAATTGGTGGCCTCACTAGGTATGAAGTAGAACAATAAAATAAAGGCTGGCCCTTTAATTCAGCCATGAAAGAACCGCATGCCCAATGTGGGACTGCTGAAGTTACAGTTAGAAAACTACAACTGATCGTAGGTGCATTTGGGACTGTAAATGTCATCCAAATGAAATATCGACACATCTCTTGTGTTGATTTGTTTTTCGGACCTAATGTGTTTCAGGTTGTTGCTCAACATCTTCACAGTGATTTTTCAGGTATGTCAGCGCCACGAAAACAGTTTGCTTCCCTATTTGCAATGATTTGTGTACCTAACACTGATTTCTTTTAATTCTAGTTCAAACCAAACCTTCGACCCACAGGTTGAAATTGAGCACGAGCCACCAGCATTTTCTGCGTTTTCTTGATACCATTGCTGCTTCTGCAGTGATGTCGGAAGGAAGGCATATACAAAAAAATACTTGACATGCTAATTTACAAAGTAAAAGCTCGGATACGGCTTATGGGGTTAGAACACAAATGTTATCTCATAAGTTCCTCGTGAGCACATCAATCGCTAGGGGGCAGTGTTCGCCATGGAGAATACGTGACACTTCAGTCTTGTGTTTTAGGTTTGAGGAATTTTACCGAAAAGAATTCTTCACACCAGAAAATTTCTTCAGTACATTTTATTGGCTTTGAGCTTGTTGTGAACACAAACAATAACAAAATAGGGGTCAGCAGTTAGAAAAAAACATGAAAAGGTAAAAACATTCATTCACAGTCTCACACAGTCTTCCCTTTGTTTCACCGTCAGGCTTTTGTGTTTCCACGCTGTTGCAGCAGTTAGTGCGACAAGTGAGAGATCGAAGTCTGAGCTAGGAATAGACCCGGTCTTTGGTTTGCAGCAGGGATTGAAGTAAATGCTTTGAAATGTCGTAGACACCACTGTTCGGGGAGTTCGACGATTCTGAGAGAAAGCCTTGGCAAATGTGCGGGTTGGAGGATTGGCAGCAGATTGAGGAGAGTCTTCAGACCTCAGGACACTCACCTATGAAAACAAGGGAGACCACTGAGAAAAGCTCCTGGACCTCAGTGAAGAACATAATGCATTCATGATATACTGGTTGATAGCATACCATTTTCTGGGAGTATGGCAATGTTGTCTTCTTGGATGCCAGTGCTAATGGAGAACTGTTTAAACTTCTGCTGCAGGGCCTCACTGACTACAGGAGTACGGCCTACAAATATAAAGATGGGTATGCTTCATTTCTATGAAATATTTCAACATGTACTTCGAATTGTGGTGTAGAAGTCTGGGACTTACTGTAGAGCTTGTTCAGGACCTCAGACACTCCATCCTTGGTCTTGATAGTGTGGACCAGAGCGTAGTCCTCATACATAACATCAACTATGCGCATGTCGTTGTCATTTTTCCAAACTAGGGATTGCAGAAACAGACCAGTCAGATAGCAAGATCTCCATGTGTGTGTGTGTGTGTGTGTGTGTGTGTGTGTGTGTGTGTGTGTCTAAACATTTGTGAGACTGTACTCACTCTTGCTGTGGAAAGTGAAGCGTCCAGGGGTTTCTGATTTCAGAGCAAGATGGGTCATTCTCCAGCAGGTCCCATCAGCACTACAGGACAAGATAATAGTGTGAGGGTTTTTCTCTGTGGATTAATTCTTTCCTACACAGTCACATAGTTTGATTCGAAAGCTCCACTCACTTTAGGTTGGAATATGAAAGGTCCATATCTCCAGTCTCAGTCGGTGTGACTACAGCAATGCCCATCTTCATTCCTGCCTTGTGGTTCACAAACCACGGAGCATTGGTGGCAAAACCAACAAGGTTCCACTTGCCTGCCATCTGTAAAGAGGAGAAAAGAGGATTTAGTGTAAACACTATATCTGATTAATTGCTACCTGTCAAAGTATGTGACAGAGAATGTTCATAAGTTTGCTCTAACCTTCTGCAGGTCGAAGTCTGCAACGGGAGCAACGTCGGCGCAGGCAGACAGCACGCACATCAGTGCAGCCAGCATCCTCAGCAGTGTGCTCCTCATGGTTCCTCTTTGGTGTTCCTGGCTCTTACAGCGGAGTGTGAAGTTCTGGAAAGGAGTGCGTCTCATGAAGGTGACAGCAGGATCTTTATACCCTGCTTCCTCATCTCATCCTCCTCCTCCTTCCTCATTCTCCTCCTCTTTTTCTTTCTTCCCCTGCTTGGTTTCTGCATTACAAAAACTCCACAGCCTTCACCCACAGCAATGCAAATCACTGCTGTTACACAACTGGCACGTGTGGACAGAGGAGGAGGAGGTGGTGGAGGAGGGGGAAAGGGGCACATAATAGGGTTCTTTTACCACTCCCCCCCTTTTTCTGCCTCCTCACTCTCTCACTCATGTATGCTTGGACTATCAAGACATCTGTTTGGTAACAGTTTAGATTACTTAACCATATGGCACACAGAAAGCACCAACACATCAACGCTTTGCCAAAAGAACTGTACAATAAAATTCCAAATCGCCCTAATGGGCCAAGCTCTACTTGCAACAACATAAAACAAGGACTTTCTCAATTAACTTTAGACATTTTAATTTTTGTGTTGTACTAGCAGTGATAATTTGCAGCTGTACAGCAGAAAAACCAAAGCATTAAAACCCAAATTGTTAGACAATGAATAGATTGTTACTTAAGCATCTTTTTGGAGCTTAAATCTTTATATAAAGTTGAACAAGTGAAATTTGGAATGCAATCAACTCCTCCTGCTTTTGTTACATCACATTAAATGGGAAAAATGAGATTCATGTGACCTGCATCATCTCACTCAATGCAAAATGTTACCTGAAGCTTTGTTTACCATGATAAATAAAACTCGCTGAGTTGAGAGTTTACAAGATTTGCACTGAGTGGTAGAAACATGTGTTTGTGGGCTGTAAATCCTTTAACAACACATTTTTGTGACCTATTAGTGCTTCTTTTGTTACATCAGGCGCTGACTTGCAATCAGCTGGTTATGTAACAGCCAAACTCACAGGACAGAGGTGTTGGGTGGAGCCAGCAGTAGCAGCAGCTTTAAGATGCATATTTGGTAACCTAGTTTTGTAACAGAACTCTCCTAACCCCTTCAGGGCTCCACATCTGATCTGCATTAACTTCAGCCTCCGTCCCTCCTCCTCTGTCCTCACACACACCCCAAATACACATAGACATGCTGTGACAGTCTGAAATGTTTAAGTGCTTTCTTTGAATTATTTTCTACATTTCAAGGAAACGATTAAGAGGTTCATACAGGGGTGAAACATGAGTGTAAGTAGAACTGAAATAATCTGATACAGCTACTTTGAATACATTTCCTTAGTTATTGATAAAAGCAGGAATTTGAAACTCTACTTTAGTCAAAATTAAAGGTCCTTTCTTCAAAATCATCTCTAAATTCTGGGTACTTTTGGGGTGTAAGTAAGAAGGAATTCCAAACAAAGTGAAAAAATCATCCACCTTCTTTATCTTGCACTTTTTAAATGGTCTGTTTGTCAAGTCACAGTCTGCTGTCCAAAGAGTTCACTATACAGTGTTCAGTTTGTAGGATGTCTTGTTGTGACATCTAATGACAGAAACTAGAATCAGGTTGGAGTTTACATCTACATTGTTGGGAAGGCATGTCAGCTTTGTAAAATCCATGTTTCTCTGAAAAGTTAATAAGATCTGGAAGGAAGAACTTGTAACAGTGTTTGTTGATCTCATCACAAGCAAGCATTTTCATCCTTTCTTCTATGCTAGCTCACGTTAATCACTGAGTGGTAGATGTCAGCCAACTAGCAACTGGACTGTGTGGTGGCCAATCCACGTTTGAAAGAGATGCCTCATACTCCCTGAACCACTCTTTTACAATTCAAGCCCAATGAACTGATTAGTGGATTTTTTAAGGTTACATTTCTGTGAAATCCCAATCCCCTTGAGTTCCCTTTGCATTGTGTGTGGAAATGCTCTCTCTTTCAGTATGAAACCTACTCCTGAGTTCTACTGCTGGTTTCTTCCATTTAATCTGGCCAAGCATTAAGTGATCGTCAATCATGATCATTCAGGATTTTTTTCTGACCACATTTCTGCCTGGAAGGCGATGGTTCCCCACCATCCTTTCAGTTTTTAATAATGCATTGGGTAGTTCCAAGCTCAACTCAATTTTACTAGTTTCTGCAATCTTCTTAGACGTCTTCTCTGCTTGATGCATGCAAATGATTTGACCCTTCTTGACAGACCAACATCTTTTTCATGACCACAGGATGTGTCTTTCGCGATGGTCATTTAAGAAATGAGATGTAACTTGTAGTATCAGCTGGGGTAAAATAACTTGCTGCTCAAAAATTGCCCATGGTCAAAACCCTAAAAGTAAAACTCTTTACAAGCAAAGCAGAAACATCATGTCATATATTATCTTTATTCAAATGTAACGGGTAACATTTTTGGGAAACAGTTTTACATTTTGAAGAGCTTGTTGTAGTTCTTCATCATCTTCCTGCTGACAATCACGTTTTTCGATCATCAATATTCAGTTGTTCATGTGAGAGTTTCCTGACACAGCAGGCCTGGATCCGTCTGCTTCTTCAGCATGTGGGAACACAGTCTGTAAAAATAATAGGTAATGACTTTAATTACAAAGAGGCCGGGCTGCTGTTTTTATGTGTTGCTGCTTTGGAAATTGGATAACTTGTTGTACCCGGCAACCACGTTCAAAAAATAATGGTTACACAAGTTGCATATCACACATGCACAGAAAACGTGGAAGATATTATGAAGAATTGAAGATGGGCCATATTTTTTTCTTTTTTCTCTCCCTCTCTTTCTCGCTCTCTCTCTCTCTCTCTCTCTCTCTCTCTCTTTCTCTCTCTCTCTCTTCCGTTCTCTTTTCTCTCTGCATTGAGAAAGACTGTGTCCTCTACTAAGTCCATATTTGTTACACTTTTTCTAAAGATAATCACGAGTTTTCCCCCCTGCATCTCCAGAAGGCATTTTAAAGTCATTAGCAAGTAATACAGTAATATAATATTAATGACGGTAAGCCATTAATTTCACACATGATGGTTTCTAGTAAATAAATGTTTTCATTAGTAAAAGTTACTTCTTGAAAACATTGACTCAATAACTGTAACAGTACTGTTTAATCATGTCTTTGTTTTTCTGCAGAAAAATGTGAACACTAAACTGTTAAACCAACTATTGAAAAATTACAGAGGAATTATAAAGAAAAAATCACCAATGTGAGTTCAGCTCTACTGGGCCACATCTGCGGAATATTTTCAGTGCACTAAATTATGGATTTACTGCTGTGAAACTGCTCAAAACTGTCAGTTGTAAAAATAGTGTGAGATTTTCAAAAGCTCTTCTTGGGACTTGCCGAAATTATGATATCATCACATAAGGATCTCCTCAAAATCTCAGATTTATGTGGCATGAGTACATCAAGGACTTTCCCTAACTTTTCCCCCAACAGGCCTCTGCAGGGCTGACCAATCAAAGGAAAGGGGGTTTGTGGAGGAAGACGCCTTAAAGACACAATAGCTAAAACAAAGTGTTTCAGACAGGCTCAAATGAGGATTTTCAATGATGATTAGAGTATAGAGCTTAAAAAGAACAAAATTTATTTTATATACGCTTGATTTTAGAATCTCTGTTCCGAAGAAAATGTTCATACTTTTAAATGTTCTTTTAAGGAACTGGGCCAATAATCAGAAGGGTTACCTTGAGGGTTGAAATTTGCTAAAAGTTGCATTTTTTATATATCTCTAATAATCATCAAAAACTATCTTTTACAGATTTATTCTTCCTACAATGTTTTATTTCACTTACTGATCACATGGTCCCGGTCAACAACACCACAGTGACCTACAGAGTTAAAACAGAACACACTTTAAAGAGCAGAAGAGCCAGATGTAAATCACAATAACATTTTAACTCTTACCAACAGTCTTTCAACTCAACCCAACTTTTTTAATGCTGTTGTTTACAAATTGACACATGTCATGTTTGAGGTGTGTGCAGGTGTTGAACGTACTGTAAGTGGGGAAGGGAAAATGATAAGCCAGTCCAAAATTTTGTTTTTCAGCAAGCTGCTCAAACTTTGTCAACATTGGCTCTGATAGCTCGGCAACAGATCTTCCTGCATGCAGGGCATAAAAAAAATCATTAGAAAAGCACATTCTTTACACACATGACTGTTTACCAAAGTATGAGATGGGTAGTAATAAAACTTTTTTAGGTTGTGAAACAGAAATTGAAGTCTCATGACTGAGGGACCCACCATACAGCTTCATGGTGATCTCGCCCAGTTTCTGGTAGTAAATAACGGCATAGTTATCATAGTCCGTATCCCCAATCACTATTTCAATGTTGAGCTCGGGACGAGGTCCTGAGGGAGACAACACAGACCTTAGCGGAGTCGAAAACCCTGGGAATAAGTCATCAGATCAGAAAACAGAGGGGTCACAGACCTTTAAGTGTCATCTTGCCTGGGGTGGAAAGATGGTAGACCTGCAAAATCTCCCAACACTGGTGATTGCTGAGTAGGGGAGAGGGTTCACAGTTTTAGAACTTAGATTTTCATTTGATTATAATTAACCTTTTTGGACATTATGTAACCCAACCAGATGTCTCAGCCTGAGGCTTAAGACTGAAGTAGTTTCCTAACATTGAAAGGAAAACAACAACAATGAGACTGTGTCCTCAAACTGTGTTTATAACCTTAAAATCACAACAAAAGTTTCTCGGAATGTCCTTAGATAAATCCTCATGGGTATTTTTTTCCTCATTGTGCAATGTGCGTCCTGTGATTCTGTTAGATCCAGGTCAAGATGACCTAAGAATATTTGAAATAAGCTGTCTGGATGTACTGATCCTGCCTCCTCTTTCCTGTTTTTGAGGAAAACAAAACCAAACACATGTGGTTTAAAATGAAGCAAGTGGAATGAAAGAGAAGTCATAGTATAACTGCCCCCTCTGGTGACGAATCTGAGTACTGCAAAGTCAGCCCTCCCTGTACTTACTGACGTGTTTTAGTGCTGACCGACAGTGTTTGATTGGCGGCAGTGAGGGTCATGACTGTGGGCTCCACCTTGGTGCCGTGGTTCATGAGGAATGAGCATTTGGAGGCAATGTTTATCAGGTACCATGTTCCTGTCATCTGCACAAAGCAGAAAAATGTATCAAGGAAAGTACTGAGAGATCTGTAAAACCTCACTAGAGATGATACTCACAAAAAGTAAACAGGCTTTAGATGCATTTCATTAAGTCAAATTCTCTCCCAAAAGTGAAAGTTCTGACTGAAATATTCTTTATCTTTCAGCTGGCTCGCCAAGGCCTTGTTCTAAACGTGGGTTTTTGCATTTCTGAGGTCAACACCTTCACTTGGCTTTGATTTTTCTTTACCCTGATCACTAAAATATCTTCATCCCCAAATTCTTTTTGAGTAGGGCCAAGTTCAGTTGTTTGTCTTTTGATAGGATAAGTGAATGTCTACAGGGAGTCTGACTTTCTACAACATAACACACAAGGTCTCATTTTTCATATTATGTTCAGTTTTCCCTAGTTTCCCTTGCCTCAGCCCCCAGGTTTTGTTTTCAGGGTAATAATATTTTCACCAAACGCATCTGCTTCTGCTTCTGCTTGTTTTCTTCACTCTCTATTAAAGGAAAAATCTTGCTTATTGTCTCACATACTGGACAGACAATAACACTAACGTGTCCACGATCATGTCCACAAACCCCACAATCATCCATTACAGGAATAATAACATGTTTAGACATTTCAGGCTCTCGCACAACAAAGGTTTGCTCAAAGGTTTGCTCAAACATATTCTTTGATTGAAAATTGTAAAGGTTACGTTTCAATCTGATTTAGCCTTCAGTGTCTTTTCTCTCATAGCTATTTTTTCCTGTAATGTGTTGAATTACACTGAGTTGAGAAAACAGTGCTAGACTGTGGATTGCTTTTTTTATTATACAGAGGTTAAAAAACTTTATGTGTATTATCAGCAGATGTGTTTCTGTGCTATACTGCTACCATCACTGTTTTAACTTACTACACAAAAGGCTTCACAATACATGTGATGTTATAAAGCATAGTTGAACAATTTAGCCCAGTTGTGATTGCTCTCTGCAATGTCTCTGTGTTATTTTACAGTGACCACAATGTTAAGCTGTATCAACTGAGGTTGAGGAAGTTTTATCATCAAACAGTAGTGGGCAAAGGTTGATAGTACACTGAACTGTTTCATGTGGTGCTTTCAGGCTAAAGCTGCACACATCTGACCAAAAACAGTCAACAAAACAGAATGAGACATTGCTAAGTTTTTTGCAGTTGCAGCTCTCCTCCTGGCCAAAGAATAATACTCCCATTTTCATTATGTAGTGATGCTGTCGCTAGTTCTAGGTTGATGCTTTAGTATTACACTGCAAAAACTGAAATCTAAGCTAGTGCTTTTATCTTTATTTTTAGTTTTGATATGAGCCACATTCAACTGACAAGCCCAGAAACACATTTTATTTCAAGATATTAAAATACAAAAATGACGTGAATTGATTGTAATGAGTAAAAAAAACAATCGAGGTAACCAAAAAAATTGCTCATCAGGTTTCTTGAAATTAGAAAAACATCTTGATACAAGTTTTTTCCTGCCCCATTGGCAGTTTTTTTTCCTTGTAACAACAACAACAACTCAGACATACTTTTGACTTTGAATAACTTGAAACAGGACATTTTGCACTGATCTGATAAGTATGGCTTTTATTAAGACATTTTTTACTAAATATAAGATATGAACACTAGCTTGGATTTCAGTTTTTTCCAGGATAGTTCACAGTTTGCTCAAAATGAGAACCGTTTAAGCACCAACTTGCTTTTCCATTAGGAAGGGTTACAAAAGAGCCAAGTTTTCATATTGGAAACAAAGAACTAGTGCGAGGAACTGGCTTGGTTAAAAGGGTTGTTTGTAAAAGAGAAAATTCTCACATGTTTTGGAATAAACCTGTAACTTCATATACAGACACAGATGCACTGCAACATGAATGTTACTTCTCAAGTATCTTACTCTATCCATGTCGATGTTCTCTGCAGGAGGGGTCACGTCAATGGGCTCAACCTTTGGCTTCTTACGAGGTCGTCTTTGGGGTCTCGGTCGACTCACAGCCCCCCCTACGGCCTCAGTGGTGCTCCACAGACACACAAACATCAACACTAATACTGCCACCATCCAACGCCATGTTCCAGCCATTACAGCACTTACAACCAGGCAGTCACAAATGGTGTCACCCTGTCCACTTTTTTCAACTAATACTCTCCTTTCCCAATCTGTCTAACCCAACTTAAGAGACATAGAAGAGGTAGATAAACAAAAAGGATCAGGAGGCAAACATTGTGCAATGGAGGATGGCCTGTTGTGTTAACTATTAACTTAGTTTACTGGCATTGATGAGGAAACACCACAGTTCTGCTGGTTCAGACTGCCATAAACTGTCTTCAAGTATTGATCGAAATATCTTCATAACCAATACCATGAGTGAAGAATAACACAGATTTAGAGGAACATCATAGTTCATGTTTATTGATGAATTACAAGTCAATTAAGTTAAATCTTAACAAAAAAAACAAAACAGCGCCAGATAGAAAAATACACTGTCTCAATCCCAATGTTTTGAAATCTGGATTACCATAATGGAATGGAAACAGGTCCTCTAGGTTCACCTCAATGTCTGTATATAAATATAAAATATACAGAATACATGCTTTACAGCTCATGCCCCATGTAGTTTGACATATGTTTGACATCATTATAAACTAAGAAAAATAAAGATGATAAATGGATAATTTGTAACATCAGGATGTTCAGCACTGTGATAAAATATCAAACTACATCTGTGAACAACATCCTCTCAAAAATTCCTCACTAACTTTTCTACTTGAAACTTTAAAAAATTATCAACTTGGATGTATTTTTAAAATTCTTCCCTTTTTCAAAATACTGAAAAACAGGCTGGAACTGGTTTAGTTTAATTCAAGACAGGAATTTCTCCCTCATTTGAGTTCCATCATATTATCACACATCATATCAGTAGTGGACCTGCTCAACCAAAATTAAAAAATTTAACTCGGGATCTTTGTTTGCTGGCCAAAAATTGAAAGATGTTGTGTTTTCAAATATGTAGGAAGAATGTTTTCAGTGGTTTTATAATGTCCATAAAATGTATCACTTCTCTTCAGGCATGTCAGCTTTGTGCTCTTCTCTGGGTTTAAATGTGAGTGCCACACTGTTGATGCAGAAACGCTGACCTGTTGGATCCGGTCCATCTTCAAACACATGACCCAGGTGGGCATCACACTATCAAGCACACACAAATGCACCATTCACAAACAAATGAAAAAGTTTTACCTCCACATTTTTGTAGGAAAACCTGGATGCAAAGTGTAACTATTTAAATATACTGCATGCATGTATCTTAGAAAGAAAAACTTATTGGATCAAACATGAACTTTGGCCTAAAAGTTGAGACTCACATTTTTACAAAGGACCTCTGTGCTGGCAGTTCCCAGGCTGTTGTCCGGGCGACGAATGATGGAGGCGTGGCTTTCGTCCCTCTCCCATGTCCCATGAGCCTCTTTGAATGCAGGCCAGCCTGTCCCAGAGTCATACTTAGCCTCTGAACTACATGAAAAAGGAACTCTTGTTAAAGAAATTACAACTCAATTGTTTCTATAAAATCATTCTACAAAAAAAAAACACTTGTTTTCTTTTACCAGAAAAATAAATAGTAATACTGGCCACAGCTTGTTTATGACCCTTGTCTCAGTGCATGTCGTTCGTTCTTAAACACCTTTTTTGAAGTGTTACCTGAAGAGTGGTGAGTCACAGCACACACAGTGATACATCCCCACTTCATAGTGGTTTAGGTAGATCCCACTGAAAGGCTAAAACATACCAAACACACAGCTTTAGAACAGAAACAGCAGTAAAAATAAATTAAGGAGTTGCTGTGTTGTTGTCATTCAGCTAATGATTAGTTGAGTTCATTACTGTAAGTTTATGTCTTGGTTGCTTGACCCAGACTCGGGTTCTACAATAAAGTGCTGGACAAAGTCCACCTTTGCTGTGATAACATGTGGGTCAGACTGAGATAATGGTGGTCTGACACACTTACTGTAATAATGTCCATATGGACCACACAGTCTTACCTCTTCTGTCCCCTTCTCTCTGGTGACAACATACTGTTCAGGGGTCAGTTTCTTATGCCAGTTTATGGTCTCATTGTAACGGGTGAGAGACTGCAGACCTGCATATGACAGAAGTTACAAAGAAGTTTTGTGATTAATATCTATATACAATAAAGTCTTAAAAATCAGCCATAATAGTATTAAAGACTATCTTTATTTCCTTAAAACACTGCAAGAACTGAACTTGAGCTTATGTCTTATTTTTAGGGCTTTTAAAAAAAATCTTTTTGGACTTATTAAGGGCCATACATACAAACACACCTAATAAGTGCGGGAATTGTCTTATTATAAGATTAAGACATTAAATCTGGCTTAGATTTGCATTTTTGCAGTAAGGTCGAATATCCATAAACATATATATTTGGGGCATATACACTTTATAAATGAAGGGAATGTCTTATTTCAAAATTTGAAGATATAAAAAAATTGCTAAGATTTCAGTTTTTGCAGTAGGGGCTCATATTTATGAACACTACTGTCATATATCATAATATACACATCTACTAAGTCTTGGAAATGTCTTATATCAAAATTTTAAGACATAAAAACTTTCTTAGATTTCAGTTTTTGCAGTGTAGACTATTATTCATAAATATAACTGTCATAAAAGCATCATTGCATATTTTCCACAGGAATTTGTCATTTCTTCGAATCTCGAATTCCTTCTTCTGTTACCACATACTTCAACAATAACTCAGCTGAGTATGATTTGGTTAATATACTTTGCAAAAAGTTAAATTTCATAAGAGTGAACACCCAAACAATGCTGCAGTGTGGTGCACCTGCTGGAGTCTGCAGACTAGTACCAAAGAGGATCCTGTCTCTGAAACCGAAAACAGAAAGTTAACAGAAAAGTTGTCGGTACCTTGAGATGTGCTCACGGGGCGGATGAACGCAGGGATCGTCTTCGGTGTTACTGTGGATCTGGCAGCAGCGTGCTGAGAAACTAACGCGAAAAGTCGACGAGCGGCGAAACGCGACATGTTCTCTGCTGTGGAGTCTATAGTGTCTAAAGTCAAGTGCACACATCACAGGAAGCTAAAGCTGCGCGCTGATGGGTCGGATCGTTCACGCTGCGGCGGGTTCTCTCTGGTCCTCCCCCGGCTCAGGCAGGCTGCTCTCTGGGTGACCCGGTCACCGATGTCACTCCTCCAGATCTGTGGTTCAAAGTCGACTAGGCTTCACAGCAGTTTATGGCTGGACAGTTTTCCCAGAGCAGGATACCATGAAGCGGCTGAAAAGTAGAGAAGTTTATTTGGAGGAAGGAATCTGGATGATTTTGTGACCCTTTGTAGATTTTCTTGTCAATGGCAAGAAATAACCGGTGCAATCTGAGGGATGGAAGCCCATTTCTGCAAGTTAAAGAAAAATAATAAATCTATGCTTTGATTTTTGTTGTTGTTTTTGTTGTTGTTTTTGTTTGTTTGTTTGTTTTTTGTGGAAAATTTTTTGTCGAAATTTTGAAATGATAAAGTCTAAATTATAATTATTATAATCAAGAAACTTGGCAAGAAAATTTGTCCTATGCCATTAGCATGTATTATTTTTACTCTTTTTAACCAATCAACTCTCGTGTTATACAATAAGTCATTTCTCTTAACTGGTCAGATTAATGTGTTTCAAATTTAGTCTTATGTGACCATTTATACTACAACAAGTCATAAAGTGCTAGTGCTTTAAGTCATTTTGAGTCCATATCTTTATCGCAAATCTGTCCATGTAAATGACATGGAAAATGATATGAAGTTGTTCAAGTGAAGTCCTCTGTTATGTTTATTCTTCTTAAAATCATTGAAAAGTCAAGGTGTATTATAATGGCTCAGACAAGAAGAAATTTAGCTCCATCTGCCCCCATTTTTTAATCAAATATGAGGTAACTGAAGGATCTGGTTGGGCATGTATAATTTTTCTGCCTAAAATCTGACTGAAAAATATATTGAAGTGATCACAGCCTAGGAGAGTTGTAGATTAAAGTGGTTGAAGGGACAATCAAAAATTTAGCCATACATCCAGGTGTCAACTGATTGTTTCATGCAATTTTATACAGAAAACACGCATCAGTAGAAATGATCTTTGAAGCAGCTCATTAAAATGCCTGATCATTTAGTATCACACACTACAGGGCAGTTCTATATAGTCTGGTATTGCTCAGCAGCAGGACTTTTTGCCTTCAGAAGGTTTCCAGGCTGGTGCATGAGGTCCACTATGTAGCAGCATGGCAGTGCTGAGTGCTTGTTTCTGGAGGGGCTCCCATCAAAGAGGAGGACCTCGTTCCACGCCCGGTTGTACTCGCCCCGAACCAGTGTGCAGCTCAGCCCGATGCAGTCCGCCAGACACTGCAAAGTTACACAGAGACAAGAAAAGTTTGCAAAGAAAGGGCTTTGTATGTAAAGAAAGAGAGCAGATGAGACAGTGCCATACCTTAAAGAGAAGTGCCCGATGGCAGTAGATTCCCTTTCTGATAAAACCAAGGGCAACCAAATTAGACTTGAACTTAAACTTGAGCTTGCTAATGTGCAGCACCCATGGGAACTCATGCAACTTTTCCATCTGAACTGCTCCTCCCATGGCTGAACTGACCAGCCTAATGACAGAAAAGAAAAAAGGAAATGTAGTTCAGTCACCTGAACTTGTTTTATGTTGTTGGCCAGTTTATGTAATTCTTAGTCAATCTGGGCTGCCATTTTGTTTACTAGAAAGCATATTAAGCTCTTTTAGTCCTGATCATATTTTCAGGGATTTGAACACCATTTCTGACAATCATTCATCACTCCCTTCCCTCTTCATGCAGGTCTTACACCAACTACATAAATCTGTCACCTGGCCAAGCCAGCATACTGCTCTCGCTCATCACTCAGTGGTAGGATGGATTCTTTGGCCTTCTTAACTAGTAGCTGTAATGAAATGTCATCCATCATTTCTTTTTTTGTGGGTGACTCAGTCCGGGCCTCTTCTATCTGTCTGTCATCCTCCCTTTTCTTCCTGCGGATAGCAATAAATTAAAAGAGATATAAGTCAGTGTCTTCAAACAAGTATGTGTGTAATGATGGCCCCATGAAAATATGTAAAAATGGGCCCCAGTATACACTTCACTTCCATAAATGTTCTTTTTATGACTCCTGTCAGTCAATCATGGGCCCTTAGGCCTTGTAAGCCCCTCGTAAATCAGAAAAGTCTTTCCTTTGTTTGTTTGTTTTAAAATGTGGTTGTCAAGACAGATTTCTGAAAACAATCAGCCTGCACAAAAAAAGACATTCTTCAACATAGCTGTGAGTGCAAACTATTTAAGTGGGGGCACAACATGCATGTGCAAAAAGGGGCCAGGAATTCACTGTTTAGGGGATTTATTGTTTGTTGACAATGAACAGAAGAGATAACATATTTAGAATATTACACTCTGTAACAAAGTTTCAAAAGTCTGCATTTTCAGCCACCCAAAGCACAATATTTTATTGGTATCCATAGAGTACATCCTTTCTAGTTCTCCTTAATATAATAATCCAATAATCGATAATCTAGTGCCCCATTGGGTCTGCCCTGCTCAGAAATGTCAGAGGGTGTCTTTGCTCAGGCAATAACTTCCATCAAATCTCATCCCTTGCTTTTTCCTCTTTTACATTATATATAAACGATTCAAAACTGCATCACCACTGGGACTTATTTGTTGACCACATTCTACCACATCAAAAGCAGTGATGTTAAGATTATAGTAAGTAAAGCATTTTTTCAGGGATAGATGAAAACAAATTAAGTTAGAACTAAGAGAAGGCATATCGCTTTGTACATTGATAACTCAAGTGAATTTTTATCCTAAAATATGACTTAACACACTATTTAAAGATGCGTCAAGGAGGATGGGGAGGGGTCTGCAGTGGAAATAGGCTTGTTGCGAGGTACCCTAAGGGGGCCATGCTTTCTCTGATTATGTTCATTCATCAAAATGCTGAAAGCTTGACTATTAGAGTGTTATTTATGGACTTCAACATATACTATTTAATTTTTTGTGTGTGTCTTTGGTAACTTAGGTGTTCATCATGACAGGTTTCCATACATCACACTTTTGGCACATTCCGAGGCGCATGTGTGTGCCTCCTTCAGTTTGAGCACAAAGACTCTGAATGTGTTTACCATCCTAAAAAAGAGGATAGTTTACCCTGTGGGGCCATGCTAATGGGGAACACTGAAGGAAAATGGGGGAAAAGAGAGTGACGAACAGAAAAACTGGATTGGAGTAGACAAGGGGAGGGTGGAAGCGACATGCTGCCAGGTAGTGTAAGTCTGCCAAGTCTTGTTATTGCATTTTGGCTTCAACACTTGCTTGGTTATTTTTTCTGAGCGTCTCACTTGACTTTTAGAGTAAGGGGCAAAAGACACAGGGTGGGGAGTTGCATAAATACCTATTGGATTTTCCTTTTAGCTTTTTCAAGTTGTTTTGGAAAATAGTAACTTTCAAACAGTCATGAAACATACTCAGCTGCTTTTGCTGTATTGATAAAAATGACCGGGCGATGCTGGTTAACAGGATGCTCGGACAGCTCCTCTAAAGTTGGAGTCCTCTGACCTCCACATGCCTGGGAGAAAGATGGGAAAAAAGGTTCAAAGTGAAGCTCTGAAGAACAAGCCTTTTAGTTAGACTATTTATTTTTGATATACATACCTTCCCAACATCATAAAAGCCATCACTGATATTGTCAGTGGATGCCAAAAACCCTGTCAGGCTGTATTTAACAGATAAGTTAGAGTTAAGCAAGCTGAGCATCGCCAACTCGCTGAAACTGCTTCTGCAATTGACTGATTTGTTGATTTCCTGAAGAATTTCCAGAGCTCTATGACACAAATAAGAGAACAAAGTTGATGATAAATTAAATAACATGGGAATCAACAGACTCACGCATTTGCATAAGATTCACCAGCCTTGGACAGTTATAGAACTGTCCTATACTGCCATCTACTGACTGTTCAAAAGACACTGGGTTGAAAACCTCACTACTTTTAACCCTTTAATCCCACTGGCAACAGTAACTGTCACTGTTTTAATTTTTTACTTACATTTTTACTTGTTTTTTAAATTGTTTTGTTTTATTTAGGGCGGCTCATCTAAGTTTTATTAATAATAATAATAATAATAATAAAATAGAAAACAACATTAAAAAAACTTGAAGAAAAAAATCATTAACATTATACACATATCTATGAAAAATTTGGGATCTAATGGGTTGACCCATATTCTGCACCACCAGATAACACTGGTTCAGTTTAATTTTTCACAATTTTACTCCTTTTTGTCTTAAAATTCAGTCCCTCACCCAAATTTGCACATCTCCACAGACATGGTCCGATCACTTGCACAGGCACTGATGACCATACACGTATTATGCAGCACATCCTGGTGTGGGTTGTGCAGCAAGTTGACTAATGGTTCAAGGCCTCCAGCGCTACATAGCTGTTTAAGGAAGGTAAACACGTTTATTATGTCAGTAAATGCTCATCTAAAAAAAATAATAATAAAAAGAGAAAGAAAGAAAGAAAGAAAGAATTTGCAAACTTTTCCTCAAATTTAGTACATGCATCTCTGTGAACTGTCAGTATAAACATACCTGTGCTCTGGCTTCTGTGACACAGGTTAACTCTGCCAAGCAGTGTGTGGTGCTAACCAGGACCTGTGTATTTGTGGATTTCAATAACTCAGCCAGAGCCTGTATAGTGCCACATGACAAAATCCCACAGCGAATGACCTCCTGTTCTGCCATATTGCCAAGCGTGGCTGCAGAATTTGCCACCATCCTTGGACAGTTTCCACAGAGCTGCTGCACAAGGAGCTCATGGACTCCTGCCTCGTACACTGCACTGGAAGAGAGCACAGAAAAAGAAAGGGGATGTTTGGATTAAAAGCAAAATGAAATCCCCTCTGTGCCAAAGGTCTACCATTACTTTTCTAAAGTTTTGCCTCCACCACTCATCTTTCTCTGATGAGTCATAGCTTCACTGTCACAAGTAAGCTTCACAGTTGTCTCTCTGGCTAACTTTAGCAGCACAAGCAAAAATATCAATAGTATTTTGATTTATTTGCAATTGATTAATCAGAATTCTTCAGAAAAAGACACTGCTATGACTGTATAATTTGAGGCACATTCACCTAAAAAGTCCAGAAAACATGTCCTGTTTGATGTATTAAAAGAAAATTTGGCTCACATTACTTTGAAAATATATAAAATTTAAGAAAAAATTGGAGTTCCTAGAAACAATAAAAAAAAAAAATCTAATAAGAAAAAAGAAACTAAACATAAAATTTTCTTGTTCTATTGGTAGATTGTTTTCGTCCGTACGAGCAATTCAGGCATCATTTTTGCCTTTAATTTATATGAATAAGACATTTTCTTTGGCATTTTGATTGTAATTAATTTTATTTTTCATTCATATAGAAACGTATGTTGGCCGATCTGTCATGCAAATATCTGTTAAATAGAAAAATAAATTACTGTTAAATGTAAGCAGAGTGTTTCCTGCTGCTTTCACAATGTTTTTTTCTGCATCTCTCAAAGCTTGCTGATAGCTTATTGGTTAGGATAGTTATTGATTAGGATGGTTAGCACTGCTCTGACCACAGACTCCACAAAAATGGGGGCTAGTTCATGTATTAAAATTCATTTAAATGCAGAATCTGTAAATTAGGACTTTAAAGGATACATTTATTAAAACCTTAACTAATCCATTTGGTCACTTTTAAGCAACAGCTTTCTGATAGAATAACAAAAAACAGTCAGGTTGTGTGACACTCACTGTGCATTGAGCATGTTGCTTTCTGTTAGGCAACAGAGGGCCTGTGTTGCTGCCTCTCTCAGAATTAAACTGTCATCATGCAAGACCTCTACAACTGCGGGGATAGCACCTGAAAAAAAAACCCAGAAACATGAGTCACGAAGAAACAGACAAAAAAATTGTGTTGAAGTTAGTTTTAGTTGTGTTAGAGCAATACCCATATCTCTAAAACTGTCTTTGCTCTCAGGATGAAAGCTCATGGCTGACACAGCCTGGCATGCAGATGTCTGTACGCTGACACTGGACACAGACAGGAGCTCCACCAGAACCTTCTCTATATTCTGTTTATGGAGCAGTATACGGTTCTCAGCTGAAAAACAGATAGGACACGCATACACAAACACACAAAGCTGAAGGATGGGGTATTATATGATTGTTGAAAAGTCAGAATAAAATGACTATTCTCACAGCTCTGAGCAACTCTGGTGATGCATTTCACAGCACTGGACTGGATTTCAGGTGTGCTTGGGTTGAGAATGAACTCCATCAACTTTGTCAGTCCTCCACCCTCTTGGATTAGATGTAAACTGTTGCTGTCACTCACACAGTTGGCAACAACCTGTAGAGCCTCAGCATGTAGGTCGCTAAATTCCTGCAGGACATAAAATGATAGTGTGTAAATCTGAAATGAATAAAAATGGTGTAGAACAAGTGGTCATTTAAGAAGAAGCATTTTCAAATACTGGTGCTAAAATTAAGGTATCAGATACACACATACTATGTTACTGAGGATGTCCATCAGCTTCTCAAATCCATTCTCTTCATCAAAGGTTTTGCGCGAATCTTCATTTATAGTTACATTTTGCAGAATCCTTAAAGCCAGATGTTGAATGACAGGGAAGTCTGACTTCAACAGCTCCAGTAGTGGAGGGATTCCACCAAGCTCATGTACTGCCACACGACTCTTGTAGTCCTTTAAATATGAAGTTCAGCAAAATTTACAAAAAAAATAAGGAAAATTTTCAAGTGTTAGGAACTATATTACTGAACCAAAGATGATGTTGTTGTGTGACAGTGTGATCCTGATTACAGTGTCTCCAGTAAATTTACAATGAAACTGGTCTTAAATGAGGGTGAGGTATGCATTGTAAGCTCCTCCAGGCTTTAAGTCACCTGAACCAGGTTGAAAATGATCTCTAGAGAATTCTTCTTGACATCAGGATCTGGGCTGGAGAGCAGCTGGATCAGAGGCGACAGGCCCTTGTTATCAGAAATCTGGACCTTACAGATGAAATCCACTGACAAAGCAGCCAGACAAAGCGTTCCAAACTCATGGACAACTATATCTTCTAATAGAGAAGATAAAAATGCATTGCTTATTTGTTTGTTCCAGTATTTGATTTTTTTTTTTTGCAGCTATTGTATATTAAAAATCCACCGACACTCCAAATAACTCACCCTCAAGTGAAATCTTGTCAATGATTGAAGGAACTACATCCATTTTTTTCAGAGCATTCCTTACATCACCTTCCATCATGAAAAAAAGGAGACAGAATTAACAACAACAACAGCTGCAAATCTACCAAACACTGAATTCTGTCACCAATTAGCAGCTCTCTAGTGGAGTTAGGATGCCAATCTGCATTGGCTTAACGAGTGACTCACTGTGAACAGCCATAACACCCAAGGCTATGAAGGCATTACGTCTGACTAGCTTGTTGTTGTGAGTGATGAGCTGGCACAGAGGCTCCAATGCCCCAAGTCCCAGCAGAGAGACCTTGTTCTCATCTCCTAACAACAGGGGGAGACAGTGACATGTAAATAACACAGTGACGCTCAGGCTTTGGTGCCTGTGGGTGTTAATAATGCATCAGTTAGGTAACAAAATATCTGGAGATAAAATTGATATAAAAGAGGTAGGGTTAAAGTTAAAATGAGGCCATAAACTTTAATGATACAATGATGTGAATAGATATTTAATTCAAATTTGTTGAGTTTATAATCTTATATCTGGTATGTGCTTTTTTAATCCAACATTGTGAAGAGCCTTCTGTCACAGCTTGAGTGAAGAAGTAATGTTTTGTGGTTTCCAAAGGCAGTGTTCTGAAAATATGATCTTTATGATGGTACATGGGGGGCTACTCTACTTTTTTGTGCGTGTGATTAATTTTTTTTTTTTTTTCATACAGAAAGTACATTAAATCATGTGCATGCCACAAAACAGGGACGAATACAAGACTAACATGCAGCCAAAAAATAAAATCTAAGCAAATGTTAATGTCTTACTTTTAGGAAAACAATGTAGTTTTGGACTTAATATGAGCCATATTTACCAGACCAGTCCATAAAAATGTCTTATTTCAAGTTATTCAAAAATGACACCTGAATTACTTGTTAGAGAAAAAAGAGAAAAATCTGCCTTTTTTAAGATATTATTCTACTTTCAAGAAACTTGATGAGCCAATTTTTTTTACCCCAAAGACAGATTTTTACCTTTAAAAATTCTAATAATACATGTTTCTTGTCTGTGGCTCATATTTAGTCGAATAAGACACTTTTTTACAAGAAACAGACATAAACACTTGCTCAGATGTCTGGGTTTTTTCTTTTTGTTTGTTTGTTTGTTTTTGTGCTTACCTTAACACAAATGTCACCAATACAGAAGCAAAACAAAATAAAAATAATATGAATAAATAAATAAAATAGATGTCAAAAGAATAGAAAAATATATCTTTATATCAAAATATTATGTACATAGGAACAAATATAGGTATACATTACCTTTCTCAGCAAAAATGTGGATAGCTTCACAGGCTTTCATGAGAATGTCCTCCTCCGTGGAGCTCAGAAGGAGCACTATTGTTTCTGGGGTTTTGCCCTCAACAAGGACAGGTTCAAACTTTAAGTGAAAGGAGAGACATATTTACTTTGAGCATTCATTCCTGTTTACCTCTATGTATAATAGAAAAGTTTGCAAGATGTTTGTGGAAACTCCCAGCAACTCACTGAGCGACACTTCAGCAACGTTTTTTCAGAAGTTAAAGTTCAGGACACTTAAATTCATTTTTATCTTACCGTGTCCTTAGGAGGACTTTCGACCTCCTTCCTAGCCTTCTTTCCCATCCTACCACCTTTGAAAGAACCTACATTGCAACAACAAAGGAATAAATAGCATCTACAAGTGGCTGTTAAATGCTGCACGACCGCACTTAGGACAACACCTTGGTTTAACAACACAGCTAACCTGACAGCCATCCGGATATTCGGTCGCTTATTTATGACCACATTCAACGATCACATACAACGATTACATACAACAATCACCGTCTCAAGTATCCACTATGGCGTACCTGTTATTTCAGACCAATTAAAAGGTCAAAAGATATGGAGTTAGCATGACAGCTAGCCAGAGGAAACTGTTTGGTGTTTCGGGAAAGGAGGTTGACACTGTGTTGCTAGGCAACCAGTGTCACATTAGGCTAAACAAGGTATTTTCACCTGTTTCCGATTTTGTTTCTTCTATCAATTTTTGTCTTCAGGCTATATCAGGCAACAGTGGTTTGAGTAATTACGGAAGCAAAATCAATGACACTTTCAGTGTTTATTCAAAAATTTCTATTCCCCAAAAACACACAGTGGCATGGAGGTCCATTGTGTAATCTACATAGGTACATAGAAATATGTTATAAACACACAAGAGTGTGTAAACATGATACCTGTAGTCGAGGATTAGTGTCATCTTTTTGTGATCTTGTTCTTATAGGTATTTATTCAGCTCTTTCCTCCAGAGGTCCAAAAATAAATCATTTAGACTGAATTTTTGGGAAATCCTCAGATTGAGTGCACTGTGTGTCTCAGGGTGGGGTCATAGGAGAAGTGTTAAGGTAAATGTGTCTCTGCTGTGATGTGCGAGTCATAAAATAAATGAGCGCTACACAGCATCAGCACTCTGATAGCTCCTGCACAGAGAGGTACTGACACAGCAATGTGCCGGTGGAAACAGCACAGCATGCACCAGAAAATCCAAATGACCTCTAAAGACATTACCTCTGGTGGTGTGGGACGTCATCGCTCCACAGCATGAAATGAGCCCAAGATTAATATCAACCAAAGCAAGCCAAGGATGGCAGATGGATGGGATGTATATTTTTATTATTTTTATTCTTTTTAATGCACCATTACACAACATGCAAATAAGCAGGAACATCCAAAGGGGTGGCCTTGGGTGGCACTGACCCCTCTTGAAATCCAAAATGAAAAAAAAAGATAGAAATAAAGGAGTTTGCTTTCAGTTAATTTAGTGTTTTGCACTTGAGGTCTATCTTTTTGAATCCTGACCATGGACTGTAAAAATAGTGGATCACCATGGCATTCGGCTTGTAGTGAGGTCACCACAAAAAATGGTCCCCCCTGGTGAATCAATCTAAAATACTGATGTATCGATACCAAAGTTGGCCCTTTAATTACTTGGTATCTGATTAATTTTGAATTTTGCAGTATCTTATTACTCTAAAGAAAACAATGGTCTAACTCATCTTCTATGCAACATATAACTGCAAAGAAGGGAAAATACAGGTTAATAGGAGCTAACATGGTCCGTGACCTGTACACTGCTTCATCGCACACTGATGAGGCTTCCTCTGTTAAAGCACCAGTTGATGCATAATGTACTGAGCGCCCTCTGCTTGTGAAACTTATATCACACTATTATAGGGAAATAGACTTTACAGTGGATAGAAAGTGACCTTTAGCAATAAAAAAAATGGGGGCAACCATTTTTATTTATTCATCTATATCATGGTGCAACAATCACACACCACTAGTTGCTATTTTATCAAATAAGTTTTTCAACCTAAAGCGTGCATTCAGGAATAAGAAACCATAATGGTGGTTGAATGCAGGTTTGAATGCAAAAACCGACGAGCTAGCTGGGGAAGGTAAATAAATTCTGTCCATACCTCTTGCCACACCTCCCCTCACCGAAGCCCCCGGGCTACGAAAAGTGAGAGAAGCCTGGACACGCCCCTGCGCCCAAACATGCACCCTTAGATTTGTTGAAGCCGAAACCAAAAAAATGGTTGCCCTTTGCCTTCGCTTTAGATGAAATAAAGCTTTCATAACGTTAACTGATCAATATGAAATTGACACCAAATTAATACTGCAATGAAGAGATTATGTGGGCAATAAAGAGGCACAGCAAAGTGGCATGGACTCGGAGGAGGGAGGGGGATGCAGCGAATCAGCGCTGCAGGCACTGCAAAGCGCAGGCTGTCACCTCCCCTCCATCGAGCTGTCAGTTGACAGAAGCGCACATGAGCCTCAGTGCTGCAGACGGAGGCGACCACCCGTTGATTTCACGTCGATAAAACTGCTTCTTTGCATTTTAATTCAAGCGGTGCAAGGACATAACATGACATTCCTGTCATCTCTACGGACTGACCTCAAGCGCGTGGGAGGGCTGAGCTGCCTGTTAGTGCAGAGCTAATGGTAACTGTTAGCGCACAGGCTAACGGTGAATAGCAGCTGAGCGGACCGTGGCTCTGCTTCTGCCTCAGGTTGGCTAACGTTCCTTAGCAAAGGTCGGAGGGACTACGCTAGCTGGTGGTGAGGAGCGGTTTATCAGCTGCTCGCCACCATTTAAGATTAATTCTAGAAATTCCTGTCAAGGATACTACGGGGGCTGGGTGCCATTTGTTACAGGGCGTCACATATTCCCTGTACGTTACATTTATTAATTTGACTCAATTTATCGTTGACGGTTGCTAACGAGCTAGCTACGCGGCTATGCTAACGCCAGCTCAGTGAGAGGGTGCGGAGAGCTCCTCACTCGTCAAGGAAGGAAGAGAGGGGACTTATGATGTGGGCTGAGGGAAGCGGAGGACTGTTAGGCGCAGGAGAACAACAGTATTACATTTAATCAAAAAAGGGAAAAATCGATTTTTTTTCTCACATTACTCATTGTCGTGGTCGGGCTCTTGTGTCAGCTAAGCTGTGTGGGACGTTGGATGAAGAAAAGAATTGGGACACTTTGATTTGCGAGCTGGCTAGATGAATAGTATTGGTATTACTGAGTCGTGAGCTGGTGGTCGCTGTGCCAGCTTCAAGGAAAGACACTGTCAAGACTTTCTCACAGACTGCAATAAACAGCCAGTTTGCTTAAAGATGGCTTCAGCAAGCAGCATTGCCTCAGCTATTGCGAGCAAAACGAAGACGAAGAAAAAGCACTTCGTGGCTCAGAAAGTGAAGCTCTTCCGTGCCAGCGACCCTCTGCTCAGCGTGCTTATGTGGGGAGTCAACCATTCGGTGAGTCACAACATCTAATATCCATAATGATGAGCCACAGTTATCTCCCTCGACCCCTTGTGACACATTAAGCCTTCCTTGCTGTCAACCATCAGCCTTTGTGGTATTTCACTATGATTGACATATAGGAGATGACAGCTGGCCAGCGGTGGGCGATGGTGCTGTCAATGCATGTGTGTGCATGTAGATGGAAATATGCTGGACTCAGCACTCTCCCAATGATTGCCTCAGCAAGGTTTTTACACTCACAAAATACATGATAGTAAGGTTACATGATGTAGATATTGCTCTGTTACTGAATGTGTGTCTGTGAGAGCTTCTCTTTGGCTTCCTGTTGTGCACATGTAGGATAAGCTCCCGGGCCCTGTGTCATGAGAGAACAAATCTTCCCATGTAAGACAGCTTATCTTTCACTCTGCTCCCTTTCTTTTCCTTTACTGTCTGCTTTCTCCGATATTGCACCCGTGTTTAAAAGATAGAGCCAACCTTGTTTGGCAGGGGGCATACAAACATGTCAAGGACTAAACCTGAACCACACAGCTTCTCGGAGATACTGAAAAAATACCCACAGATACTGAGGGACCACAAAGAAGCTTCATAACCCATACATTTATTTGAAACAATCCTTTTCTGTTTGAAGGGGAAATTTTCTGTGATGTAAACCTAAATAATGTATAGAAGCCAATTTCTGCCGGTCGAGCATATAAAAATGAAAAACTGGCTTTGCAATGAGTACTCTGTCCATTTTTTGGCAAAAATTTTGAAATAAAAGTCAAAAGTTCTTTTATCTCAAAATGTGGATTTTTTCATGATTTTCACTTCATAATCTCTAAATTTTGACTTGTTTCCAAATTTTAACTTTTTATCTCAAAATGTTGACTCTTACCTCACAACTTTGACTGTATTATCTCAAAATTTTGACTTCTAATCTCATATTTTAACCTCTTATCTAAATATTTGACTAAACTTTTTATCCCAGAAAAAAAGGATATGTCTGGTTAAATGAGGATATTTGGTCACCCTACTCATAGTCCCTACCGATTTTTACAAAGCCCTGTTTCCAGTATTGATGAAAAGGTTCCTACAGTAAAGTCAGTCTGCTTGGCTTGACTTTTGATCTTGTTTTTCTTGGATTCAGCTCTCCATATTATTTGAGCATCATCTCTTGCTGGCCTGTCAGTATATGAAATGATCTATGTTTATGTAATGGGATCATTCTCATGGATTAGCTCATGGTTTTGAGTAGAGCTGCACATTGTATTCTTCTAGTATTGTCTTTGCATTATGGGCATGCACAATACCCAAATGTAAGTAAGTAGTATATTTATTTTGCAAGGTTGATTAATAAATCCCAATACATATGAGCCTTTCAGTTAAGTTTATGTAGCCTGTCTATGCCCCATCACATCACTAATAGATCGGTAGAGTGATGTAAAGTGGAGAGAGGGAGTGGTGAACGCGAGTACAATCTGATAGTTTGCTCATAGTGAATATCACACAAAGTGCTTTATTTAACACTTTAAGGGTTAAAGGCAGCAACTACCACAAATGCGGTGAGCTTTGTCTGAGAGTCTGTATCATCATTCCTGGGAGAATTCAGTCAAACAGAGCGGAGTCGTGAACTTCAGAAAATATTGCCATATATATCGCAGGAAACAAAAAAAATTGCAATATTGTGCAGCCCGAGTTTGGAGAATAGCAATAGTATATTTTATTTGAAGAGTTGATGCAGAGACTGATCGCTGCTCTGCTTTTTCACTCTATTACATACATCTGACTGGATTTGGCAATGGTTGGCAGAAGTATGAAATAGTACAGCTTGAGTCAGTTGTTTTCAAATTCCTCATCTGGAATATAAATATCTTTGACTGCTTCCTAATCACATGTCAGTCACACATCGATATTGGCTTGGTGTTTTTGGCTGAGTGCTCGATGATGATGATGGATCCAGGCTCTTGATGGTGTGGGTTTATATCTAAACACTTCCGTCTAAGATTGTTATTCCAAACAATGTCCCTCAGGATGAATAATGATCGGCTTGTGCTTATCAGATCGTTTATAAATGCAGAAGGTAAACACTGCACGTTTGTAGTGTTACTCAATAGTAGGGCTGAATGATTTGCAGAAATGATTTTATTACAGTTAGTTTCCCCTATATTGCAATTGCAGTTTATTGTGCCATTATTTTTAGGCTCCCCATATTATGTGTTTTTGGAATCAATTGCCAAATTTAAGGGGATGATAATTATTCTTGTTTTGAATAAGAAAAAACACACATGAGGGAGAAAAGTAGGATTTTTGTTGAAAAAAAAATACAAAAGAAACTCTGTTTGTATATACAGGTACATCCCAAAATTAGAACATCATGAAAAAATAAGTATTTTAGGTTACTTATTTCCGAAAGTGAAACTCAGATGTTAAATAGACTCATTAAACGAGTGAATTATTTCAAGCCTTCATTTCTTAAAATGTCGATGATTATGGCTTGTAGAAACAAAAACCAGAATTCAGTGTCTCACAAAATAAGAATGTTACATAAGATCAATAAAACAGGTTATTCTGAAAAGAAGTGCCAGGCCTCTGAAAAGTTATGCTACTCTCTGACTATTTTCTAAGGTTTGGTAAATTTCATCAATTTTTGCTGCTTTTGACCATTTTTGCCACCTTAAATTCACTTTTATTGCTTCTTCTTGCAATTTTTGCCACTTTACAACTAGGATTGTTCCTCTTTTAAATGTTGTGTCCAACATTTTGGCTCTTTGGTTGAGTAGGGTTGATGAAAAACTGGTGTAGAGCTTAAACTTCAACTGCAAAACAAATGAATCTGGTACTGTGGCACATTTGAGGTTGAAGAAAAATTGAACTGTCTGCTATTAGAATATCTCTACTTCTCTATGGAATTTAATGCTTGGAATGGAGTTTTTGTAGGTATAATGAATGTTAGATTTCTAAGCTGACTTGATCATTTGATTCTTCCCCTTTCGTTGAGGATGACAGGCAGTGTGGATTAAGGATCCTCTAGCCTGAGTCTGAGGCCAGGGCAACTAAAGAAGCAGATCTGTTATTCTGTATCGAAGCTGCAGTCTGTAGATAGATTACACTCACCTTAAGCCTGAAGGGGCAAAGTGAGGTGCACAGGAGTTTGATCTCTAGTTGGGATTAATCTTTCACCTTTGAAATGCACAATATAATACATTAAAAAGGAAAATTGATACAGTAACAGCACTTGGATGCTGACTTCTTTGTCAGCTACGCGACCAAATTGGCTAGACTCAGAGATAGGGGAGCACAAGAAAGGTTTTACATTAACAGGAGCAAACACTTCTCAGACACCCTCTGACTTCTAGTTTTTCATCAAAGGTGAATGGATTGGAGTTAATTTTTGTCCTTGCGTATTTAGTTACAGTTTGAGCTCCAGGTAAAGGCTTGTTTCATTTAATTTCGGTGTCTCAAGCCATGAACTGATCAGCCACTGAAAATCCATTTTGAAAACCAACACTCACTGCTGTACTGTTTGACCAGGTGGAAGCTTTATCTTTATCTTTATCTTGTTGAACAGTAATCGCTCTCACATCCACCTCCAACTGAAATAGACGTTTCTCTGAATTGAGGTAATTTGAAATTTTACGTCCATATTTAAAATTTAGTTCTGAGTGTCTGCTTTCAATTGATTTTTCTTTGCTGTGTTAAATTGATGTCTGAGTGTTTTCACTCCAATGCTCCGTGCAATGATTCAAGAGGCTGCTTTCGGTGAATAGGATTCAGTAAACATGTGTGCAGTAATGACACATTTCAGACTCAAAACTGTTAAATGTAGCTTTTAACTGAAGTGGCTCGAAGAACTGTCATGGGGGCGTTTCATTCTTCAAAAGAGTAGTTTTAGACAGCTCTTGTAGACCTAAGCTGCTATCAAAGCAATCAACTAAGCCTGGATTCAAAGATGTAAAGAGAAATACAGAATATTAATTTAAGTTACCACTTCTGTCAGCTTGTCTGGTGATTTCAATATGTCATTCTGTTTCACTGTAGTGCCTTAACTGTAAATGTATACAGTGTTTGTCAGTTTCCATCTTGAAACTTAATGAACTGGCTGTAATTCAGCTTATTTTATGCCTTATTTAACCCATTAGTTATAAATCAAGATGTTAATTTCTGTGACCCCACCAGTCAGTTTTGCAGATGAACTACAATCCACGCATCACTTCTAGACAAGAGTCAACACGCTCAAACTGTTCTCTTGGATTGCATAACTGAGAGCAGGACTGCCGCCAGCACATTTCCTCCTCATGCCTTGGGCTACCTCTCCTGCTGCTCTTCTCATCACTTGATAAGGTTTCTGTTTCTGATACCTCTGGCAACTTAAAGTGACATTCCATGGCAGGTCAGCAGGATGAGACTCTGATTTACGGCCAGATGGTGTGGAGGCTGCAGAACGGTTCAGCGTCGTTGGAAAGTTGCTTCACAGTCAACACTTTACTAGAATAACCTGGACTGCAGAGGAGGTATAGAGTGGAAGGCCTGTGAGTGCTTAGAAGCTGCAGAGGCAACATGCAAACACTTGAATACATCCACATGTTTTGTGTGACCCTTACCCCTCTTTTCCATGGTTGCCTGTCTGTCAAAATGATCTGCTGTGGCCTCGAAGAAAAGGAGACTCTGGGGCACAACACTGAGTGAACTAAACCTACAAAGTATGAACCTTATGTGTCCAATCATATGCACAATTTGCCAAAAAGAGTGTCAGGACTGAAATAAATGAGACATTGTTACTTAGACCATTCAGTCTCTCTCAGTCATTTTGTATTTAGCTTCACTACGTGATATATTCATATTAAAATGTGTATTTTGTAGCAAAAAGTGTGACCGCCAGCTGAAAGGTTACTTACGGACATTTATTTTCCTTAATCTTACCCTGAAATTGTATTTACACTCCCTAGAGTCTCTTGGTTACACAGCTCTTGCTTTGAAAAATGGATTGAGGCCAAAGCTGAAAAGTTTCTGCTCAGTGAAAATCTGCTATAACCACTGAAGCTCAGTATGTGCAGTGGCTCAAATATACGAAATCTACGAAACCATCCTCAAAGGTTTGTCTCTCTAGGCACACATTGTGAATGTACTACTTCAGAAAGTGTGTTCTGTAAATGTGTCTTTCCCTCTCTGTTCTGTGCCTGTGAAAGTAGCCCTACGCCTCACTGACTCAGCCTGAGAGCAGTAACAGCTCTCCACTCATACTTATTATGTGCTAACATTAACAGAAGAGAGGCTGAGGACAAAGAAAGCCTGGAAGTTGACACTTTTTTATAGTTCACAGCCTGTTTTTTAGTGTCTGTTTTATTCTTGAAAGCAGTGGCTCCAACACATGAGTGTAAAAAGTGTAAATCTTGGCTTAATAATATGTAAACACTCGTCATGGCACCCGTTTATAGTCTGTGGGGGTGGAGCCTGTTGGAGAAGACACTCGAAGAGAACAGAGACTATTGTGGGATTTGTTGGCATGGAAATCTTTCTACTACAGTTGAGAAAAGCATTTCCTGAGAAAGAAAACATCTCCTTTACATGTTCTAAAAATGTGTCAGGATTTTTTTTTTTTACTGTACTCAAAAGAACAGAATCAAACCCTCAACCTTACCTCTCCGTACTCTGAATCTTTGAGGAATTTTATCTCATCCTGACTGTAAGTTGTTCTTGCAAGTCTATCAGTCTTAGCGTCTGGTGGCTTGTTAGAACACAGAGGTGTCAGGGTGTCTTCTAAGGACAGTTATTGAAGTGATTTGTCACCCTCTGTGAAATCTGTGAAGCCAGCAGCCTTTGACCTTCTGCCACAAGTCACCAGATCCTTTCTTTTTCAGTCAAGAGAAATGAGAAGTTGAAGTTCTAATTGATGGAGCCAGCAACCTGGATTGTTTTAGTGCTCAAGGCTAAGGGGCTAAACAAAAATAAGATAAAATCCCATTCAATTTAGCAATCGATATCAACAACACATGATATGGGGAACCTAAAAATAATGGCAAATTTAATCACAATTGCAATTTAAGGAAAAATAATCACTATTACATTATTTTTGCAACTTGATTAGCCTTATTCAAAATCTTCAAGGCAGCATTTTGTTCCAACTTCCAGGAAACTCTATATAAATCATGTTGTTCAATACTTGTATCTTTTCTTGAAATATATTTATATTACAAAAATACAGTTACATAGATGCAGTGAATGCTGGTTTGATTCCAAAAACTCTTTCATTCAAGAGAAGTGCCTGCTGGTGTGTAGTAAAGCTGGACTTGGTGAATTGGTTGAGGGCAGTGGGTCTGTCCTTACCTCACCTCTACCTACACTCCTGTAGGCTGAGCTCAGCTACCACAGCTACCAGAGTGGTGAAAACATCTGCAAAGAAACTGCTCAGTGCTTTCAGTGCTGTCTTCAGGGCTATCCTAACATTACTCCTTTTTCTTTTTTGCACTCTGCACTTCTCCACATTCTGCTGATCTGTTCACCGTGTCTGTCTGAACTCTTTTAGGGTGACCCTGTCTCTCTCCGGCTGGCTGGCTATCTGTCTGTCTCACCTTAACCCCCCTCTTCTCTCACTCTCTTTCTCTATCTTTCTGTCCCTCTCTCTCTCTTTCTTGCTGTGTCCTGCCCCACTCTGTCTGACTCACAGTGGCTGTGTCTGCTTCTGTGGTTTGCATTTGAGGGGATTCTATAAATATCTGCAGGATTGACCTCCAGCTAATATGTGTGATGGTTTCTGGGTGGAAGGAACAGAATAGCTGGAGCCTCACAGCCTGGCACCCTGAGGCCTGATAGATAGAGGAACTTCTGGAAGCTTCTTGTGTTTTGGCTCCTTTGTATGTCTCCCAAAGCTTTTAAAAACAGCACTTGGATTTTTTTTTTGTCTCCCTCTGTATGTGGGCAGACATTTGTGCACATGGCTCCTGATGTGTTTGTCCTCATAGTCACTGAGCTTTTGCTCACTTCTTGCCAAAATTCAATGTGACATGTTGCTGAGCAGCTTGATTCAGCCAACAGGACAGAGCATATACTATAAGCCTGTTTGTTGCTCAGTCCGTCTAAACCACTATATCCTTTAATAGCTGGCCTCTCATAGCCCTGACTGTACAGCAGACAGCCTGATCTGTCTACATGTGTTTGAGAGAGTGTGTGTGTGTACCTGTTGATGTTTCTGTCTACATTATAGTTTCACATTAGTCAGGAAGAAGAAAACTCTTCCCCCCAGAAGTGTGGACATTTGCCACTGTTTGTCTTAATTTGTCTGTTTGTTTAAAATCGCTGACACACTCCATAAAGATACATCTCTCTGTGCGTAACAGCGTGTTTATCTGTTTGTATTTTGGTTGTGAAAATGTATTTCCCTCTTGGATCGAGTATCTAAATCTATTCTTAGACTCTGAAACACTTTTCTGTAGAGCGGTTTGTGACTGACACTGACTGAAATAGAATAAAATGAGCTTTTACTGCTGGACGTGAATGCAGACGACCCACAATTCAACAGATCAATACCATAAGCTTTTAATTGCACTGCAGGGTGTCCGGCTCAGGTAGTTGTTGGCGTTTGTCCCAGGCCTCATATGCTCCCTGTGTCTCTGTCTCTCACTTGCATACACACACACTCACACACTGGCCTATCTGTAGTAGACAGTCCTTTTACCTTAGCACTGCTCCACTTTTCTCATCAGTGTGTCCTCATTATGGCTGACCTCTCTCTGCTGTGGTTGTGAACAGAGGGAGTAACGGAGTACCTCTGTAGAAATACTGCTGCACAGAAATAGGTCTCATAAAATCTGCCATGGTCACATTTTAATCATATGTATGTAGAAGGTAGAAACATGGAGCACAGAGAAACTGTTGATTTATCATTTTCTTCAGTCTTGTTTTTCCACCTGATTACATGTTCTTTCCTTTCTTGAGAAGGAGCCAATAAATCCTGACACACACATTTTACCCTAGGGCTTATCCTTGGGTTTCAAGGATAAGCTGTGTGATACTTTATGTGGTTATTGTTCAATTAGCTGCTCTTTTAAAGGTTCTTGGATTCCTAACAGGTCAGGTAATGATGTAACTTCCTTTTTAATAAAAGGTTAAGCCCACACAGCATACACTGGCCACTGTCTCTGTGACCTTTTTTGCACAATACCTGACGGTGCAGTTTCTATTTAATGGGGTGTATCTACACTGTATTTTAATAAATATCATCTGTCATTATCAAAAATCATTAAGTTGGTTTGACTTAAAATATGAAGTTCAATTGGTGCCTTAAAAACATAACTTAGCTCAACTTTGAGAAAAGCTTTACAAGTTTTTAATGAGTATCATTTATTGTGTGAGCTTGATCTTCTGAGTTGAAAGAACTAACTGTGTGACGTAATGCATTAAGAAAAACTTTCCTTCACTTCTCAAAGAAACCTACAGGGATATGTTTTAACTGACAGAATTGAGTTGTACTTGTTTACTTTTTAACTCACAATTTTGATTAAATGTGGGCAAAAAAAAAAACCTCAACAAGGCTGGTTTTTAGATTTTATTTTATTTTTTTACAGGCGGAATCAGGCTTCTTTAGAAATTTGGTCGGAACCTTCACTTAGGATACTGAAAAAATGAGGAGCAATCTTATCTCTTTGAAGCTAAAAGGGTTTTAAAATGTAGCTTAACCATCCATGATTATCAGGTTTTCACTTTTTCTGGTACTTGAATAGAAACACGGTATCTTGAAATGAAAACTGGAATTTCTCTTGCAAACACAAGTGTACCATTCAATACTCGAATCAGGTCTTTTCTGGGACCACACAAGGAATAATTTCACCACCTAGTGTGAGTTCAGCTTCCAGGACATCATCTCTTCCTGGTGAATCTATGTGTTTTGCATTTTACTTTCTTTCCTGCTTCCCTGTTTGTGTTCTCAGGCATCTACAAAACCCAAATGAGTTTCGATTTAAAATTCGCTGTTTCAGGAAAGTTATATCACAAACACTTTTATGGTGGTGTGTTCATTAGAAACTAAAATTTTACTTCATCAAAGCTACAAGAGTAGGTAATTGTCAGAAATTAAGTTTGTAGTTACTACATTGACCTCAAGTCCATGGTGCTTACTCCTTTGTCATAGCAAGATGAGATAGATTTTGTATCCAGGGGAAAATGAACTGACTTTAAACATGCCTGTAAATATTTTATTCTTTTTCTACAAGTCTTGGACATTTGCTAATTGTGACAGGCTGCAGCTTTAAGTCAGCCAGTCACCAATGACACTCCTTTAAAGCATGCAGATGCACTAACAACACCTAAATCCCTGTAGTGCTGTTACTTTCAATGTCAGCTGGAGTGAGGAGCAGAGTTTAGGTGATCACTGTGCCACAGTCTCGTTGTTAACACTGGCAGCAGCTTTGACACGAGAAGCAGGCAGCGCCTTTTGGTTTGCTCCCTGGTTGAGAAATGGGGCTCTGCTGTAGCTTTGTATTAAAGGGAGCAAATGTGGGTTCACAAAAACTTACACTACAAAAACTCAACATTAAGTGTGTGATTTTGTCTGTATTCTTGAAAACAAAAGTCTTACAAGACTTAATGTATTGGTTGCAAAACAAATGTGCTAATGGTAAAAGAAAAAATGACAAGCCCAGTTTTTTTTAATTCCAGAAACTTGAGTATTAAGTTTCCCATATTCCATTTTTGATTCTTGTTAGGTGAACCTAGTTTATGAAGTCTTTTTTTTTAAATCCTTACATGAGACATGAGACAAAAATACTTCCTTAGTTTTGAGTTTTTGCAGTGGAAATGTGTACAAAACTAAACTTGCAACGTGTAATCTGTAGTTTCAGTTACAGTAAAACTTATTCGACAGAACCTCACACTGGTGACTAATAATGACTAGAAACTAGTCATGCTGAAACTGGTGCACTGCCACCTGTATTTCTGATTGTGCACAGAAATATGACTAATACAAGAGATTCAACTTTGCAAATGATGCAAAGGGTCAGATGTCATTGTTGGCCTTCACTTGGAGAAGTATCGTTCAGAGGTATCTCAGCACAAATTGCGAAATATGTAACAATGCTCCCTAAACTGGTTACAGATCATAGTCGTGGCCCGGAGGCACTACCTGTGTTATCAGAAATGAGTCAAGATTCTACCTTCCCTCTCCAGCTTCCCCTCCACTCTGGTTTTATATTTTCCTGATATAAGTTTGGTATAACAAGTAACTTGTCTGTAAAGGTGAAACAATCTCACATCTGTCATCTGCTGTGAGCGCATCATTTCACTCACATTGTTCAGAAAGATAAGCGTTATGCCATGCTGCTGACTGTGCAGGCTCACTCCACCAGCTTCCTGTCCAATGGAGAAACAGCACACACTTACTTCACCCTGGGCCGGAAAACCAGTTCTTGTCACCATAGAGACAAACAGGAAGTGGTGGTGTGAAATTTGTCTGCAAATTTGATAGCTGCATGTTGATAAGAAGATTTGCTGGAGGCGCCTGATTACACACACACACACACACAAAAAAAAAACAAGTGCTGCACGACACAAGAGAAAGAAATGATGACACAGGGCAGCAGATACAGCAGCAGAAACACCAGCAGCAGTGCCACATGAGTTTTGAAATGTTGATGAGGTCCTGTTAGAGTGTCAGGTCAATATGTTTATGAGCCACACCTCCATGTAGGTGCCTTCAAAACATCTGGCACAATGACAACACCCCATTATGAAAAATCAATAATGACTTTACTGTTCTAACCACCGAATGGTTCACCAGAGTCAGTGCCACAAGCATGATTTGTTTAAAAAAAGAAAACAACCTAAGCGCAGTTAGAAGTCTGCTGAGAGTCACACGCATCATATTTGCAGTTTTGCTTTTGTATTAATTCATTTACAAATCTGGGACATTTGCTGCTTTGACAGCAATACCACATGATTACATACAGGAGCAAGGTGTGGGTTTATGTAAACCATATGTTATCTAAATACCTCCACAGGTGTTTTCCCTCTTTTCTTTATTCCCACCCATGTGTTTGCATTTCTTTCATGACTTACATTAACATTCAGCACACTTGTATCCACCCTGAAGGGTACAAAGCCTTGGTAAGGTCAGGCATTGTTTTGTCCTTGTGTGAAAAACAGCCTTGTTGATGAGCGACATCTCCCCACTGAGTACCCAGCATGCATTTGTGCTCCAGCATCACTGTGACGTCTGTGCCTATCACACCAGGGCACTGAAATATTCACAGATATGGCATCTGTGGACTTGGATCCTCTGCCTGCTCTGTCTCTTTAATGCCCCCCCTTTTTTTTTTTTGTTCTCATGCTTTTTCTGTTTTCAAATGTGCTTCCCTTTTTCCCCAGTAATGATTTCCCTTGTCTTAATCTCAGAGGTTTCCCTCCTCAAAATAATCTTCTTTTCTGTTAATGATGCGCACTAATTCTGTGTTCTTGTGCTTTATCTCCTTTCTTTTTCTTCTGTCAAAAAAGATTACAATAATCCTGGAGAGTGTTTAAAGTGCAAGGATGTTCAGGTTATAATCCAACCTTCACCTCCAGTGAGACGTCGAAGAGCTGTACTCCAAGTGAACAGCTGCCCCAGTGCTTCCTTTGTGCATGTTTGCAGAGCTGCTTAAGGGAAAGTCAGATTTATGTACAGAGGCCAAACTTTGCCCATTAATAAACAAGCTTTGCAGTCTTTGGTACTGAGATTTATTTACATTATACCAGCCAAACCAGTAGATTAGAGTTCAGAGGTATTCATGAGTTCCTCTAGCAAACTGATAATTACTAAGCTTTTCTACTGAGGCTACCGTGAGGAGTTCAGGGTAAGTCATGAAATACACTGAAACTTCAAGTTGCAACAGGGTGAACTGCACCTTTTGCAGTTAATGGCCTGACTAACTTTTTATTACTATTATTTTTTATTTTTGATGCCTGTGTGACCACTGAACCCAAAGGTGAAGGAGTGCCAGATCAAGTGAGTTACAGCTGCAGAAAATGTCTCTAAATGTCCAAAAGATCAGCAAAGAGAAATGATGCATTGCTTTATCCCCCAGGGTTTTCAAAACTGGTAAATAAAGATGAACATAATTTTCCACCAGAAATGGCCCAAAAGTCCATTTTCTGTTTTTTTGGATAGAGTGACTTTTTCCACCGAACAACATGGCAGAAAAAGAATGTTGTGATGATGCAAGCGAAAACTGCAGCCAGCACACAGGCAGAAGTGAGAACATGAGTATTGTGGTACATATATGCCCTCGGAGTACTTAAAACAAATACTTCCTACGTTTCTTGTTGTGGTTGTAACATTATTTCTCCCAACTCTCTGTTGGCTATACAATATGCTCGTTTGTGTATCTGTGTGTAGTGGCCGATCTGGAGGATCTGTACAATTCCAGGTGGGCATGTTGAATTTAGGGCCACTAGTGCTGATGTCAAGTCATAAAACTGAGTTAAAATTTATCACAGGAGCTGTTAACGCTGTCCCTGGGCTGAAATGAGTCCCACTCTGGTCCTGCTCGAAACTGTAGAATGATGATAATTAACAAAATAATTTCTTTTGGTGTTTCAGTTTTCGGTCTTGGTTTCCCCAATTTCAGTTTTCAGTTTAGCTCATATTCAATTCTTATCTAAAGCACACAGCATCTTTGCATATGCAATTAACAGTCAGAAAATAATAAAGCCTGTACATTTTCAGGACACACAGAAGAGGATTGAATCAGGAAACATATGATGTTAAATCAGGTCATGGACACAGAGATCAGCACACTCTTAAATATGTCTCAGACCATCTCCAAATGTGGCCTGAGCTCAGTGTATCTTTGGTGCTTTTACATCTATTCCATCCACTTGTGATGGGATCACTCAGGACATGAGTTAATTGCAGGTCCAGCAGATTTCTTTCGTACAGACCTGCTTTAGATTTAGCAGTCCTCAATGTTAGCACTCTGGGTCTAAATACAGCAATCGGGCCACAAAAACAGATAAATCTGAGAGGCTCTTGGATCAAGTAGATACTCTTCTAAGGTCAACCTGCTAATCATAATCAGTCCTTGGACTTAAGCTGGCCATAGCACAACTTTAAGTCTTAATCATGTGCTGCATTGATCCCAGTCCACAACAAAACCATCAGCATGAATGTCATGGATATCTTAAGGGCGTGGGATCTTTAAAGGACACTTATTTATGGCCACCTGAAGTATGCCAGATGCCTCTATGGGTCAGTCAGTCATGCTAAAGCCTTTATCCACACCATCTGTTGTAATACTCTCACAGTATCTCAGGGCCAGAGTCAATCCCCAGTGGTAAAAAAATATTCCTCCAAGGCAGCTGCTGGAATTGTGATCTGACACCACCTCTTATATGGCTCCATAATCCCGGCTGTGAGCAATGTTTAAAGCTTAAAGTACAATAGACGAAGCACCCTGGACACACACACACACACGCACACACCATCTATGATTAATGTTGTAGTCAATCACGGTTGGAGTGTTTGAGTTTATTCAGTGCACCTACATTACAAGTGCGCCTGGTGGGATGACAGGTTATTAATAGATTCAAGCTAGCTGCCAGCACCTCAGCCTGCAGCCAACAACGAGACGGAAAGCTCACACACTCACATACGTACAAACACACACACACACACACACACACACACCTCATATTTGTGTCAAGCTGTGCCTGAGTCATAACAAATGTTAGGTCTACGTATTACAGCAGCGGGACGCATGGTCGGCTGCAAATGGAAATTCCTGCCATCATTTGTTGTCCCAGAATCCCCAAATTCGTGAAATTTATGCAAGGGCTAAGAATTAAAAAGAAATGTAATTAAACAAGGAAAAACATGATGATTTCTTTTTGTCTGGCCATCAGATTCGCTCGCTCATTATCTTTCACTTTGTCATAATTTCTGTGATTACTCTCTTTCTCACTGCCCTACCTCTGAGTCTTGAGCTTGTATTTATCTCTACATTGAATGCTTCTTCAGTTTCACCTACAGTTGTCCTTCAGTCTTACCGGGCACATTGGACAACCAAAAACCTTTTCTGATTTCTGTTCTCACACCAGGGGTCCGGTGTCAGAATCAGTATTGATCGACAGCCTGGACTGGAATACTCGTCCTGAATCATACATTAGCCTTGCTGATCTTTGTTTTTACTTCCTCCTTGAGCCTGTTATTGTTTCTATTTCTTTCAAAATCAATGTGGAAGTTAGTTATCTAAGCTGGAACAAAAAAAAGGAAACACATTGCATTGAAAGTGTTTGTGCAGCAAGGAGTTACTGATAGAAATATGAGCCTGTGCTGCAGGTTGTATCAATCGAAGGGTGCAGTGTCAACAGATGTGCTGTGGGTACACTCTGATTTCTATTATTAATTTTTTGGAGGGGCTGCACGATATTGGGAACAATTGGTATTGCGATATTTTTGCTTCCTGTAATATATCTTGCAAAGTTCACTGCTTCACTCTGTTCAGCTGAATTCTCCCTAACTCTACCTGAAATGATGATAAAACTCATCATATTGCCCCTGCCTCTCTCTGCCTCCATGAACACTATTTGCATTTGCAAAGAGTCTTAATCATGTTGATCTTACATGAGATCATAGTGTTTTAATGTCTTTATGACGCACTTCTGCACAGAGATTCCATCATTTAAGCTTCCCTCCACAACCAAATAATATTACAGGAAAAATGATTAAACATTTTGTCCTCCTCCTGCGTTTTGCCTCTGTTGTACGCTTGAATAATCTTTTCACAGGGATGTGAATCAATGAAAAGTAATGTTTAGAGGCATTTCTAAAGCAAACATGATGCATTTTGTGAAGATGGTCTACCTTAGAAGAGAAAAAGACCCATTTCTACAGGAAGCAAAGCACCTTTAAGCAACGTTTTACTCAGACATGAAATTACAACTGTTTCAAGTTTTATGTCAGCTCATGGCATATGGCACGAGTTGTTGCATGTAATGTGGTAAAATGTGTAAATGGGTGCTCATTTAAGTCTATTAGTAATGAGATTGGGCAAAAAAATACTACTTAATTGAAAGGCTCAAGTATATTGCAATGTATTACATAACTTGTGATATTTATTTAGTGCATGATGATATTGAAACACTATATCGTACAGTATCGTACTAATTTTTTTTGTGTGTGTGTGTGTGTCATGGTGTCAGTCAGTGAGGAAGCCACAATAAGCTGCTGAGTGGCATCACTTTGTTGCTCTATGTTCCCTGTTTTTTGCCACGGTTTACAGTGATGGCTCTGTGCCTAAATCTGTCTGTCATAGTCTGGCTATAGGTGAACATTCAGTAAAACAAGTTGTGGTTTTGATTGAAATTCTCAATCATCAAAAGTGAAGATGCAGTTCAAAGTGAGTGAACTGAATGCCTCGTGACTGTCATGGTCACTGAAGACGGGTTTTTTTCTTTTGTCTTGACACGAAATAAGAACATATCTCTACATTACCTCTTCTATATTGTTCAGTGCTCTTCACAACTTTGTTGAGTATGTGGGTTTTGCTTATGAAGAATTTCCCACATCTTCTTTGCCAATGACAAACAGCTCTGCGGTTTCAATTAACTCTTGATTTTAGCGGCTGGAGCCTTTTGTGAGCATGAGCACTGCTACAGTTTATATTTCAAAGTTATAAGATTCAGTACAAGAAGCAGTGTTACCGCAAAGAAATAATCTACCAAACACAAAAGTGCCTTACTTTTTTCTAAGTTTAGAAGTAAAGGGGTGAATTAAAAAATCTCACTGAGGTTGTCTCGTTAAATGATACGAAAGCTGATCTTTGCACCTTTCACTGCTGCGCTGCACTTTAGTTGCTCTGATAATATTGCATTGTGGAAAGGTTACATGAGGTGAGACTTGAGGTTCTCAGCTGGTGCTCTGTTGAGAATCTGCAGATATCCTGTTTGACATTTTCAGGCACCATAGGTGATTAGTTTTGGGGAAAAAGAAAACCGATGTGTTGTCCAGGAAAAGAAATGGTCTGTGGTTTTTATACTTTGTACTTTTTGCTTTTAGTGTCCATCCCACATGATGTTTATCAGTGATAATGACAACAATAATTCAGCTCGATCCATCCTCTCAGCATCCTCAAGGTCTCTATTTTCATCCAGCATCTCTAATGCTGTATTTACTGTTACTGCCACACGAACTTCTTATGTGTTCTGACTGCTTTGTGTTCAAAACCTGATTACTAAGAACCTTTTGTTTCTTTCTTTTTCTCTGCACAGATAAATGAGTTAAGCCATGTTCAGATTCCCATCATGCTCATGCCAGACGACTTTAAGGCCTATTCCAAGATCAAAGTGGACAACCATCTCTTCAACAAGTAAGCTCCTTTTTAAATACTTTAAATGAGTCTGCTCACAGAGATGACAGTTGTGATTACACTGTATTACAGTATTTATAGTTTAGGATGAACTGATTTTCTTTTTTCTGTCCACACAGGGAGAATATGCCCAGTCATTTCAAGTTCAAGGAGTACTGCCCCCTGGTGTTTCGAAACCTCAGAGAGAGGTTTGGCATTGATGACCTGGATTTTTTGGTATGAAAAGTAAAACCACTGCCATGTCTGGGTCGAATATCCAGTGTGTTTGTAATGCCTCCTTTCAAGAGCCAACCTCTCAGTTAAGAAAATATCAGCTTCTGTAGAGAGCTGGGGGATTTACAGGTGGAGCATTTCCCTGAGATGCACCTGAATCTTGATAAACATCTGGTTCTATGAGCAAACTGAATCATGCAACACTTTACAACAAGTTTCCTTTTGCTCTACTTTTCTTTTCTTTTCCTCCTTTTGTTTTAGCCTTCTCTCTCTCTCTCTCTCTCTCTTCCTTTGTTTTCCACCCTTCCTCTGTAAATCCCTCATCCCAGTGCAGGCCATGAGTTGGCAGTATTTGGAGGTCGATGTGTCCCAGCTCACTGCAGCTGTCCTTCTCGCATGTTTACATTAGGGTTCGGCTGGCTGCAGTGAGTGGGCAGTGGGGGGTGTTAAGACACTGGCCAGTGAAAGGAATGTTCTGACATTCTCAACATTGAGCTACTTTCCTACACGAGGCACCAGTCACATTGTCAAAGAGATTAACTGATGGGTAACTTTTTCTATTTGTCCTTGCTTTGAAACCAGCCGTTGGCGTTATTTTTTTATCACACTGGTAATAATCCTCACCGCAGCCGATGGGTACCAGCAGCTGCAGCCCTGCTCTTTTGATGACATGCAGCACCAATCATTAGTTGTAATGAGCAATACTGGTTCTGGTAAAATTAAGTTCAGGAAGGGACACTAAAGTGTAAACAGATTAACCTTTTTTCCACATTATGATGAATGCGACATGGAAAAACTGACTTTACTGAAACAAAAACATTAAGATATTACTTTAAAGCTTTCATCATAGAGAGCCTCGGGCAAAGGGCCCCTTAAACATTTTCAGCCCCTGACACACACCACTTTAATGTAACACAAGGGCCTAAGTGGTCAGGAAGCCTCTGAGGGTCCATTCTAAAAATTTAAGAAGAAGACTAAATCCGATTTTAGATCCAAACATAAGAAAGCAGCTCTGCCACTTAAAATTTGCTCCTCACTTTGTGATACAATCAGTAAATGCTCTGAGTTGATGAGCAGACGGAGAGAGAGCTAAGGCCAGGGGACAGGAGGAATTCTTGGAGAATGAGGCATTGAGCCAGGGGTGTTGGATCATGTTACTTTGGAGCTCCAAAGTCTGGGCAGCAGCTGTTTGTGTCTGTGTGTGGGTTTGGACAGAGAGCAGGCGTGGGGGTCAGAACCCCACATGTTTAGACTGCAGAGTGGGAGGCGGTCACACAACAAAAAGGTGCACGGCAGGAATTCTGTATTGTGGGGACCAATCAAGAACTTCAGTTTCAGCACCAGCAATTGCCACTATGATGTCAGGATAACGTGGGACTAAACACATTTGGAGAGACAAACACTTGACAGATGAGGACTTTTATCATGATGGCTGCGTGGTCTGTGAGCAGAACAAAACAACCACCAAGCATTTGACATGAATACAAGCAACTGGATTTGATTTCTCTACCTGGACACGTTAACAAAAGATTACAGTTCATTAATCATGACAATCCAGCTCTCTGTGTGTGCACCCTGATGAAACTGATTGGTGTCTTGACTTTCTGTCCTTCTTCTGTGTGTTTGCAGAACTCTCTTACACGCAGCGCTCCACTGAACAGCGAGGCCCAGGGGCGCAGTGGGGCTCGCTTTCACACCTCCTGTGACAAGCGCTACGTCATCAAGACCATCAGCAGCGAGGATGTGGCTGAAATGCACAATATTCTGAAGAAATACCATCAGGTGTCAACAGTCTTTCTAACAAAAATATCTAAATGCAAGCTCTCACTTGTCAGAAGATGAAATAGTTTGCTCAAGTTACCTCAGAGACAGAATTATCAGTTTGTAGGTGTGCATAGGTTTCCCTGTGTCAGAGCTCCTCCTCTATAAGAGAGTCAGTTAACATAAATTGTATCTATAAAAAGAACATTTAATTGATATCCCTTGCTCCTTTTGGTAGTTCATTGTTGAGTGCCACGGGAACACACTGCTGCCCCAGTTTCTGGGGATGTACCGGCTCACCGTGGACGGAGATGAGACCTACATGATTGTTACACGCAATGTCTTCTCTCATCGCCTCTCTGTCTACAAAAAATATGATCTGAAGGTACGAGGGGGGAAGGGGTTTGTACTTTCTGTAAATTTCACAAATCCCTTGCTAGAGTAGCTTGTGGTGCAAATGTCATGTACGATTATGAAAAGGATCATTGCTTAATATAACTAAAGTTGGTAAAAAGTTTGACATAGCAGTCTTATTTTTATGGTTGTAAGCTGTTTTAAGCCCTGCACCTTGCTTGCCTAATAGGGTGAGCTTTTGTGTTCAGGCATGCAGAAGTGTAAGAAGTATCTGTTGGAATTAGCGCACATAAGAAGACTTTCAGTGCTTCTTAGTATCAGAGGGGTTAATAGAGAGTGATATGTGTTTGGTTTTGTTTCTTCAGGGTTCCACTGTGGCAAGAGAGGCCAGCGACAAAGAGAAGGTACAGTCACCCTGAATGAGCCAGGATCAGCTGTTGAGCTGAGTTACACAAGTTTAAAGTTCAGCACAGGCAGGACTTCTCAACCATAATAGAGAAGAGGCAGTGATAGTGAACATTTAAACTTCATGCACTGAAGTCTGACTGTTGCATTAAAACACACAACACTTACAAAGCGCACAACACCAAAGGCATATGTAGAATGATTTCTGTATTGCTGCAGTAAATATTTCTCAAAATTGATGAATTAATCAAAGCACATTTTCTCTGTGAAGACACTTTTTTAACTCTCTAGAGCAGAGAAAAGTGGAACATTAGCCCTGTCTCTAAATGTTCTGGTTCATTGAAAACAATTGAATCAGTCGACAAACCTGCTTTATACTTTGTCGTCACTCTCCCCTTCACATAGCTTTCTAAATCATTACTTTTATATGCTAAACACACTGGATACTGCCATCCCGTCAGCACATTAAAAGCTGCACTGCTCAAAGGACAGCTGGTAGTGTGTCAGTGGATGTCAGGGTTGGTGTGAATTGAACAGATGGACACTTCTGTAGCGCACCGCTCAGGTCTCAGTGCTAGAGTCAGTTCCATTTATGAGACAGGGTTATTAAAAAGTGTTTAGAAACTGAGAACTTTTTTGGTGAGAAAAACACTCAACATTATATTTCTTTCAAGTTATTTCAACTCTGATGTCCTCAAATGAAATACATGAATTGTTCTTGTTGAACTAGATGACTGCAGGAAGCCCTGTGGACAGTCACATAAAGAGAGACCGTGTTTGTTTTCAGTGTTTTCCAAAACTGAAATGTTTCTAGACTTACTGTCATCACTTCAAATAACCGACAAACACGATTTCCTTTTCTTTCCCTTTGGGTGAGGATGACAGAAACACATCCATCTCCTTCAGTTAGCACCTACTTCATCACCCCATTCCCTTCCCTGCCCCTGCACGCTTTTTGTGTCTTTTTAATTTGCTTCATTCCCTCTAACCTCGCTTCTGCTGTTCCATGAATCCCCTTGCTTGCTGTTTGTGTGTGAAAGATTGAGAGCTGTGAGTATGTGTGTGTTTGGTTTGAGTTTTATTCAATCGGGTTTGTCTCATGGTTTCAAGAAATTCTTTGTCTGATGTATTTTGTGTACAGCTGTGTGTCTGACTGGCTGTTGTGGTCTCAATATGGTGCAGGAAGTGTTGCTGCTCATGTGAGTCTGGCTGTTTTTTAATTTCTTGGCTGCTTAGACAGAGTCACCTATCACACATGAAGAGTGTCAGTGATGTTGCAAAGAGACCTGATGGTTTAATCTTCCACTTGTGAGAGCTAATGATTAAAGCAGATAATCTGAATATTACCATTTTATCTTTTATAGACTGGAGGGTTTGACCTGTAAATGTCGGAAATTGCTGACAGCATCCGTGAACACTGTGACTTTAGCGCTCTGTTGGTTTGACCTGTGAGCTCAGCAGTATCAGAAGGGGACAGTTGTCCAAAGTGGTTTTCAATCATTACACGTCTCCACATGTTGCTCAAAGGTTTGTCTGACCGTGAAAGAGAACGAGTGTGTCACAGTTCTGACCCTGCAGGGTTTGAACTTTCCACTGGGTTTTACAGGAGCTTAGTGGTGGGGCACCACGCAGTGAGGCATGGGAGACTTCAGGGAATCCCCAAACTATATATAGCTCCCTGTAAATGGAAGAAGAAACAAAACGTTATTAGGGTTAAAACAGATGGGTGGAGAAAAAAAGCAGCGAAGGATTTAAAACACACGTGAGCCTACTGTGTGACCTCTTTTTGTCCGCAGCTCAGCTGTGTGTGTGTGTGTGTGTGTGTGTGTGTGTGTGTGTGTGTGTGTGTGAATGAGAGAGAGAGACTCCATTTTCAGTCTTACAGTAGAGACTGAGAAGCATAAAGCTCTAATTTTATCAGGCTGACATAGATGAATATGTCATTGTATGGCATTCCCAACACCATTTCCAAACATACATACCATCCAAGAGGGATCTTTAGTCTCTGGGTAGTTTTTTTGTAAACCACTGAATTAAGCTAACACAGTTAACCTTCTGTAGAACTAGTCATTACAGCTGAAACCAAACAGGATTTTAACATTTAAACTCAACTTCCAGCAGGTCTCAGTGAGAGATGAGACCCAAACATTGAAGTAGAGGACCTGACATGAGTCATGCTGTTTTCTCATCATGAACCGTACACCCACACACACACTTAGATGAACCAGCAGTTACCCACTTCAAAGGCTTAATGGCTGTGAATTCATGCATTTCTTTTGAAATCATTCTTCTGCTGATACAGCAAAATATGTCCAAGTGACATCCAGCAGCTTGTCGAGTTAAAGTGTAAAAAACATTCAAAAGGTACTGTGTGCATGTGTGTGTGTAAAAATCTGCTTCACACACACTCAAATATCAAGCACGGCAAGGTTTCCTCCTGACTGCATGACCGTCCCCTCTCTGCATGCATCTGCATGGAATCAGATGTTTCTCTGCATCTTTTTTGCGGTTTAGTTTCCTCACACGTCGATCTGTGTGATCACCAGCCTCATACTGTTTTACGTTGAATACATCCTCTGTTCTGCCTGCGTATTACATGTATTAATTTAATATGATTTCTTCCATGATACATTTTGCAGGGTTTTAGCTGCTCTCCAAAACAAGTGTATGTGCAGCGTTTGCTAGGTGGACTCTCAAATGTATTTTTCCTTAATTTACTGTACAAGGAGCCCAAGAGGAAGTTGGTCTTATTTTGGCCAATAAGATGATGGGTTTCCAACAAAATATCCAGGTCACTGACCCTATAGTGGGAAAACACTGGCACAGCTTGGTCTGAGGAATTTTGTTGTTTTCTTTGGGAAGAATAGATGCTGTCTTTGAGTATTATTGAATAGATTGGTTCCTGATTTATTTGAATACTTCTGGTCTCCACTGGATCTCTACTCAGTATTCATCTGCTTTAGATTTTATAATTGTTTTTGAATACGCTTTTCTTTGTCAACTCCAGCTGGTTACTCTGGCAAAACACACGTGGCTTTGATATGTTGGTATGACTGAGTGTGAGACCTGATCCAGTAGTTGTATGCTCTTATACCTAATACAAAGCCTGACTAGATGTGTGGTCGAATAAAGATTTGTAGGTTACGGTAGCTCCCTTGCTCCTCATAGCTTAGCCTAGCTGCTTGTGATCCCTACCAACATCAGGGGACAGTTTTAATATTACATCAGATGGGCCGATTTAAGCATCAATAGAACACAGCTCTTGAATACAAATATGACTATCATTCAAGAAGGATGGAAAAATCCTATTCATTAACAATTACTGCAAAAATGTTACATCACTGACAGAGTGAGTCTTGACTGAAACTGTTTTTCGACTGCTTACACTTTGTGAACTCAGCTGTAAGAAAAAAACAGGACCCACAGTCGCGATGATGCCTTCTCCTGCCCTCCACCTATTTGAAATAACAACTGTGTTCTGTAACATTTGAAACGCTTTGCCTTTACTTTCAACTTCCTTCCTCCCTTCCTCTCTCCTTTCTTCTTACCTATCCTCCACCCCTCCTCGCTTCCCCCTCCTCTCCTCGCTCCCCCTTTTCTAGCAGCCGCCCCCGCCAGAGGATGCGCCCCCGCGGCCCAAATCTGGTAACGTTCAGCAAAGGCTGCAAACACTGCGGATTGCCACGCGCTTTTACTGCGCCATGAAACACGTAAGAGATGTAAGAGAACCAGGGCTCATATACCAGGCATGATCTATCAAACCAACCTTAATTTCTTCTACTTTTATTTCGTTGTATTTCTTTTCGGCCGTTTCTTCGTCTTTTTCAAGCTGATATTTTATAAGCCATATTTATACACGTTTCATCCATTACAGTCACCTACAGCTCAAACTTTCAGGCAGATATAAGCTAGATTGTTCCCACAATTTAATAAACGCCCCCCAAACATGTGTGAAGAGCAAAAAAGGCTAATGAGGTGGCATGGGAAACAAACACCGCCTGTTCTAAAAATAGAAAAATCAGCAACTTTTTTACAGACCTGGAGAGATATTTATTCCAGAGGAAAAAATGGGCAAATTATTTCAAGTCCGAGCCTGCAACTCAATAGTAAGTTACACAACGTAATTATGCGCTGCAGGGAAGAGAGAAGAAAAGCTTTGAGTTCAGTCGAGAAACTTTTTAGCGAGGTTAAGGGAGTTTATTCAGTGAATAGATACTCTGCAACTGCATTTCTGAATAATTTGTGCATAATATTTTTAAGAACAGATTTTAATGGTTTAAAATCATTCCTACCCCATATTTAAATTGAGGCTATATAAGTACAGAGCAAATGTTGAAGCCATTGACATTTTGTGCAGTATGGTGGTATGACACTATAAACTAGTTTAATATTTAAATTCAATGCCAGCAACCAATTTCTCTTAAGCTGGGACAGGAAGGGACGACAGACCAGGTCGAGTTGGAGTCAGGGTTGTATGATAAAGAGAATCTGTCCCTTAAAGGATGAGATTTCCTGGCTGCTTCTCCTGCATGCTGCTGCAGCCTTTCTCTTCCGAAATCAAATCTGTTTGGCAGAGGATGAGCAGATACTGTTGAAAGAGAGATCTGAGAGACTTATCTTTGTGTGTGTTTACATGGCTGTTTATTATGTGCCAGCAATTTTGTCAGAGGTCAGTTATTTTTAATAGCCACAGACTTCTGAGAGAATTAGAGTATAAAGAACATTCAGTATCTTTGGCACTACAGAGTGCGTAAAACGTTTCTCAGCTCTGAGATTGTTTCCAGTCCTGCAAAAACAACATGTGCTGTTTTGAAAACAAAAAATAGTTCCTCATAATTCAGCTATGTATCTACTGTTTTTGCAAATTGGTGTGGAAGACAATTTCATCTGAGAACATTCAGAAGGATCGTAAACAAAGGTCTAAGACCATCACATTTTTTGGCACGTCCATATTAAACAGAAACACTTTGATATCTCAGGCCTAAATCTATTTTCCAACCAGCAGAAGAGTCTGAAAACAAATCACTATTTGTGGCCTATGGGAGGAATTCACCTGTCACACAGATTAACAGGGCTCATGAAGCACTCCCTCTCCGTCTCTGATATCTGTCTGTTCCTCTGCAGCGTCAGAGCAGTTCACATCTTATGATTCAGACACGTTTCACTTCTCTCACCGTAAAAGAGAAAATCCAAACTTGGATGATTGACAGCACACAATGCATGACTCCTAAAATGCATAAGAAGCAACGACTGACGACGATGTGTGGCATGGCAGTGAGAGACTTTTGAATATGAAAGTAAAAATAAGATGGATGAGTGGAGGAGTTGAGGCATCTTTTATTTTGACAGGCCTGTTAAACGTTTCCAGGTTGCATTCACTTCTTGCAGTCAGTCTTATGTTGTCGTCTTCATTTACCTTTTGTGTTGCATCTATTCTTAGTCTGACAGTACATCTCATATTTATCCAACCTGAGGTCCATGTCTGTTTATATGTGTGGTAAAAAGTCCTACTTTGTCATATGTATCCTGTGTCCTTCTGCGTAAAGGTGTTAAATGTGTGTGTTAATGTGTGTATGTGTGTGTGTGTGTTGTGTAAGCTCATTCTAAAGCCATAGAGTGCTGTTGTGTTGCTGCTCTTCTCCTGCTGCCATAGAAACTCTGTAGTGGCTAAACTACTGCTGCTGCTCTGTTACCACATTTCCTGCTCTCTTCCTCTTCCTCAGTGACTCAAACTAGTTCCTACTCACACAGCAGCCCTTCCCCCTGCAGGCTGAGAGGAGAAGTCATCCCATAGTTAGGCCCTTAAATAGGAAACTCCTTTGTTCTGCTTGAGTATTTAAAAGATGGAGTACACTAGCTTAATAAGGGTTGTAAAAGGGTAAACGCAAACACCAGTGTGGTTTTTGAGAAGCACCTTACATGGAAACATTTATATTTAACGAAACCAAACTGTCAACTACCTGATGCTTTTCGGAGACCAACCCGGTGTCACCATGATCTAGGTCGCCTTTTTTGTGTCACAAAGCGTACAGATCTATCAGATGCATTTAGAGGTTGTCAAATATTCTACAAAGCTACCAAAGTTCTCCTGTGTTTTCTGGTACTGGAACACAGACTGTAACCAACATGGAAATATTTAAATATGTGCATCAGATGGACCCGTACCCTGCCGTGAGCATGCTGCATGTACTGTCGTACACAGTCAGAGCATTTAGCTTGGAGGGAGGCCAGCCTTGGTTTGGACAGACTGCCTGTACTTTGTTAGCCAACTCATTTTCCAACTCGTATATGCTGTATTTGGCTGAATCCGACAGGCTTATCTAACAAACCTCAGGCTCACAGCCTCATTTTTGGTATTTCAACATGCAGGACTGTCTTGTAAGGCAGTCCCCAGTAAACTTGCTTTGTATGTGACTAATTTTAAGATCAGCGATAATCTTTATCATGATGCATTTTGAAATACCCGGTAAGACAGTTCCTGTATGTGCTGTCTTAATCCTGTATGATCTATGATGACTGAAATGATCACTGTACTCTGGGGAAAAAGGATGAAAAACAATAATGCTGGTGTCACTGAAAATGGCTTATCATTTTCTCAAATTTCTCAAAAGATTTTGATCAAACTTCGTCGAGTGAAAAGATTTTTAATGATGGACAGTGATGTATTTTCAAAATCAAAAATCCACTCCTGATTTGAGCACCAGGATTGTGTCATGTTTTGCCCAGGTGTTCTGCCTCTCAGGGCTGAACAGTCTGAATGTTGTTTTTCACTGTTGTATATTTGGATTGCTAATCTCTGATGCAAATGGGCAGGCCAAGGAGCTGCCCACTTACAAGGACAACGACTTCATCAATGACGGGCAGAAGATCTACATCGATGATGAAAACAAGAAAATGTTCCTGGAGAAGCTCAGGAAAGATGTGGAGGTAGGTGTTGAAGTGTTCAAAACACCTCTCTCAGCCCCTGTGTGAAAATGCTCCTCTTAACTCTCAATTTCTTCCTCAGTTCCTGGCCCAGCTGAAGCTCATGGACTACAGCCTGCTGGTGGGAATCCACGACGTGGAACGGGCCGAGCAGGAAGAGGTGGAGAGCGAGGACAACGAGGCTGAGGAGGAGGGAGAGAGCGACGGAGGAGGCATTGGAACGCCTCCTGACAGTCCCAGCAACACCCTGGACAGCACCAAGCCTCTGTCACCTGGAGAGTTTGACCCCAGCATCGACGTCTACGCCATCAAAAGCAATGAGAGTCAGTAGCTACATGCATTTTTTCAGCCTGATAACACACTGAACAACGATTTCAATGTGAGGGCTGTCTTCATCAGCTTGATAACAAGGAGAGTAGTTAGAGCTCCCCCTGCTGGAGACTGTGGCTGCCAGCTCAGTCAACATCTCTGCTGCTGGATTTTGCTCCCTCTCCAGTTTCTCTGTTTGCAAGAGCTGATTTGGAGTTTCTCCTTTTGAATTCAAAGGTCTTGTATGGAGATAAACCATCTTGAGCATTCGATTATAATAAAATAAGTAAAATAAAGAATGAATTACAGTTAACGTGAGTCTTGTCAACGATCGACAATACAGAGCATGAAAAAGTGGAATAGAACATAACCTAACACCCTTCATAAAAGAAAAATCAATAATTGATCAGATGTGTGTTCATATATATACACACGATAAAATTAGATAAAATAAATAAGATTAGCTAATTGATGAGTTATCACAAGAAAATGATCTTTTTATGTTGAGAGAACGAGGTCAGTCTTTAGCATGAGAAAATCAAGCGCTATATTTTATCCTCACTAATTTCTGTTTTTTTCTCCTCTGAACTTCTTCTTGTGGGCACCATAAACGAAAACTTTCTTGTTGCCCATTTACACTCATATTAACAAAAATGTGATACAAAAATCTCATTGTCAGGATAGTGAGTTTTTTTTCTTCTTTCTTTTTTGAGATGTCGTCCTAATACAGGATTTGTTTGTTTTAACCACAGGCGCTCCCAGGAAGGAGGTGTACTTCATGGCTGTCATAGACATCCTTCAGCACTACGATGCCAAGAAGAAAGCTGCCCACGCCGCCAAGACTGTCAAACATGGGGTCAGTAGCTGCACACGACAGAGATTTACACGAGTCAAAGTTCTCCGTGTTTATCAGAAGTGGCAATCACTTGTTTGTATCTCTACAGGCTGGAGCAGAGATCTCCACGGTCAACCCTGAGCAGTACTCCAAGAGGTTTTACGATTTCATCACCACTATCCTGTCATAGCCTCCAGGAGCAATAGGAGGCACAGGGGCACATGAGAGAGTGTGGGCTGAGCAGGGAGCGTGTGGAGGAGAGGAGTGATGGAGAGAAAAGCCATTAAGAGGCTGTATTAATAAGGTGCTGTGGTGGCTTTGTGTCACTCCCTCCTCTTCCCTCCTCCCTGTTTGTCTCTCCCTCTTCTGTTAGGGTGCCAAGCTCTGCAGCTAAACAAAAACCCATCATTCGTTTACATTTAACCTCTCCTCTGTTGAGTTCATGTGTTACTTTGGATGATAAGGGTGTTCAAAGCAAGTGTCCAAGTCATTACTTTTTTTTTTACATCATTTGTTTTTGTCTGTTTCATTGTTAATGTGGGAGTGCGGCTTTTTTTATTGCCTCTCATCTGACATCCAGCACCCTGCATTGATTTATTTCTATTTTTGTTTGTACTTGTGCAGGTTTAGACGTTTGGGGAAAGGTAGGGGGAGGGAACACAGATCAGATTACAGCACAAAATAAGGTTCTGAAAAACAAAAAGAGAAAAAAAAGTGTGACCTTATGAGGAAGTTGGTGCTGAGCCTCGCCTAAAGCAATCGCTTCATTTCAGGAAGTAGGAAGCAGTCTTCCAATAGGCCAACTGCCAGACCCCTTCCAATGCTCCACGAGTACATAGCCAAACCAAACTTCACGTTAAACTCCCCCTTCATCACTCAACCTTTAGAACCCCCCCCCATGTAGTTACTGAATCAAGCTTCTGGGTTCTCCTCTGTGCTGAGTTCACGTGTTGCAGTAAGCTATAATGCTCGTTTCCAGCTCTCGTTGCACCTCAGTGGTTGTCAGTGTACTTGTAACTCTGAATACATTGGGCATTGTTTGGTTGTTTTTTGTTCCTGTGGCAGAGAATTACCCAGAAGTCATGTGCGGTTGTAGTGATATAGAGTGAAGTCACTCCTTTTTATGTCTTCATAAAAAGGGCGAAACATCAGCAGCCCATCTTTTTCTGTTGCCATCAGCACCTTATGAGTGAAATCAAAACGTTGCACTTTTATTTGTCAGTAGAGTTAGGAGCTCTTGTTCTGTTACATGCGCTGCAACAAAGAGGAAAGGCCTCATCTCAAACCTCTCCACTACATCTCACCTATGGGTGCTTCTCAATCTGAGGATGTTAGGGAAGAGTTTCTGCAATATTTCGGGGGCGGGGGGTGGGTGAGTTGTGTTTACAGGGCCTTTTGTAAACAAACCTTTCTAATCCGTCTCCGAGAATCACTCTGCGGTGTTGTAGTGGAGCTGAGTTGTGGGAGCAGGCAGCAGTGTGACTGTGCGTCCAGGGCTGAGGACTGTTTACCTCCGGCATCGTACCAGCACACGCTCAACAGGCGAGCGACGTGTGTGTCAGTGTTCATAAAGAGGGGGAGAAAAGGAAAGGTGGGAGGTGGGGAAGAAAAGCTACGTGTTGTTAAATCATTAACACCATCAAGCATCAAGCTCCTCTCTAACCTCCGCCGTGAGTCAGTTCTTCATCCTTCATGTTGTTGTGTTTGACTTTTTTATAGGTGGTTTATCTGTGTGAATTTGGCGGTTTTATGCATCGATGTGGTAATATTTTTTCTTTGTTTGTTTTTCTTTTTGTATATTTTGCACAAGAGGAAAGGAACCAAATGTTACGAATACGATCCCAATTAGTCATTGACATGGTCTTAACAAGGGAAATGCAATATACTTGTATGTAAGTGAGAAACGTTGTGCGTGTGATGTTGTGTATCACTTTCTGGATAACCAACTAAAACAAGTAAAGTCGTCCTCGTTGGCTATTCGAACCCATGCAAAAAGCTTCCATCACAATGTGTTTGTTTCAAATCATAGAGTATATTCACATTTATATTTTTACATTGGATTTTACTCATGAAATATAGTCGTATTTAAAAAAAGGAGCCACCCTTTGGAATGACTGATGCTGTGGTAAATGAAGAATGATACTGCTTGAATTTATTCAACGCTTACTATCGATGTACCTAAAAGAAAAAGTTAAAAAAAAAACGAAAAAAAAACTGCATGTCACAGGACTGAATTTCCTTTTCCCTCTGTCGTCTGTGTCGTCAGGTTCTCTTCGTGTCCCAACACTTTAACCACTTTGTTAGCTGTTTGGCGTAAACTAGTCCCTTCCATGCTTTAAATAACTGTTTTCATTGTATACACTGTGCAAGATGTGTGCCTTTATACTCCAAAATTATTTAATTTTATATTTTGTAATCTTTTTTTAAAACAAAGGTAAAAGGTTATTTTAATAATAGGGTGTTTACTTTGACATGCATTGTTTCCAACATTGTTTTGGCTGCTTCCACTGTATTTAAATAGTTCTTACAGTAGAGTAAACCCTTTCTAATGATTGTGTTTAAACAGACAAACATTAAACAGTTGTCTTAATTTAAATATGGTGGAAGAGCTTCAATTCTGTCTGCAAAATCCATTAATCTGACTATTCAGTGTGCGCAGGCGTCCTCTTCTTCTTCTCTTTTCCTCCCAGCAAAGTTTGTCTGCTGGTATTAACCCTGTGTTCCTTCACGCTGGTCCTGCCTTTATAAAGAACGTGTGTGGTGTGCGTATGTGTGTGTAAGTGGATAGTGGAGTATGTGTGTTGTGGTTGTGTTTCGATGTGCTTCCCCCTCACCTCAGGAGTCTGTCAGCATCTTCTCATCCAAGAAGCCACCTCCCAAGAGGCAAAGTCTTATTTCAGGAATGTGATTTTATTTCAAAGCTTTTATTTCGTCCGAGATTTCACTCCTCTTTGGTGTACAGAAACGTGTATGTCCATCTTTGTTTTGCCTGCGTGTTATCAGGGAGGTTTTCAGCTGATAGATCATCCTGAGTCAGTGGTTATTTGATATTTCTGTGTTCTTCACTATTAATCGGATGTTTTGTTTCTGTTGTAGCTCAACCTGTACATAGATTGTGTCATACAGGAAACATCTCCCAGTCTTCTCTGCTCTGTTAGGCCCTGGAGGCTCAGACATAAACAAGTAAAACAGAGCAGTGCATGCTGGGAGATTGAGTTTTCCTCTGTTTTGTTTTGGGAAAATTAACTCTTGGTCTCATAATGATGCCAGACTTTAACAGATGCAAATGAATGAAGATAATAACACACACCCTGCAGCTGAACCTTCAGACGAATTAGTCTTTGCTTTTTCAGACTTGTCATGAACACGGCCGCCCTTAACTTGCCAAAAGCATCTTTGAGCAGTCAGAACTACCCCTCATGAGCTTGAAGAACATTGTGTACCGTGTAAATGTGTCTGTTTGAAATGTATGTATTTTGTTTGAGTTTTTTGGGGGGGAGTTGGAGCGAGGTATGCATCGCTGTTAAGTGAATCTGTGACAAGTTTGATTTTTCAAGTGTTAAGGGAAAGATTGAACATTAATGCAAAAAATAACCAGAGGCCTGGCAAAATCTGCAGGGATGGAAAAAAAATCCTTAGGCTTTAAAATTGCAAATATACAATTTTTTGTTGCAAAGAACAAAATAAAATGGAAAGTAACTCAGTCATCTGCATGTAGAGTTGAGTCTAAACACACCAGGCCAGGAAAAACGTCCTCTTCTGCAATGAAGCTTTGGCCTCACAACAGCCCAGAGTACTTTTAGAAACTTCTAAAAGACTTATGCATCAGTTTGAGCATTACTCTGTGTGTGTGTTTGAGAGTGAATGAGTGTGTGTTTGTTCATTGCTGTTTGACAATGGTTGATGAAAGTTTCCTTTCAGTGGCAGAGAGGCCAAAATGTTGATGTATGTGTATTGGTCTTCACATTTAATGATGATGATAATAATAACGATAATACACTCCATTCCATAAGCGTTCACTCAAAACAATTAAAGCACTTGTTCTGCTTAACTCCACGTCTCTGATGCTTTCATTCATTCGCTTTGTATCTACTTTTCTTTGTTTTACAAACGCTCTCTGAAGTTTTGAAATACTTTTTTTTGTTGAAGAAGAAAACGGGAAGTGGGGGCAGTGACAAAGGTGAGCGTGGTGTCTTTAATAAAGTGCGTCATCAGAGTGATGGAGAAAAAAACACTGGCGCCATCATTAACCGAACTTTTACTCTAACCTCGTTTGAATTTACCATATTAGTTGTTTTTTTGCTTCAATATTGAATTTTAGGAATAAGTTTAGAAAATTTTTTGACCGAATTTCAAATTAATAAAGAGGAGCAAACCTTTTTTTCACTAACTAGCTTTTCTTGTTCTGTGCATGCTCTGGTATTATTGGCATGCAATAGAAAGGTCTGCTTTACAAAATCTACAAAGGATAAATATATGACTGTGACGATGCAAAAGATTTTTTTTTTCTTTTCTTTGTTTTTTTTTGTACTGTTTGACATCGAGCTTGTACTCAAGGCGCGTGCATTTATGAAGCTCAAAAACTTTAGGCTGCATGATGTTATGTGTCCTAAAGTGTGAAAACTGACAGAAAAACTTGGGTGTGTTTTTTTCTGTTTCCTCATCAGCCCTCTTATGCACGCAAAATTTCAAACCACTAATTCAGCCTCTTCTGCGTCCACATATATAAACATTACATTTCTGCCCCTCAGACTCATGATACGTCATTTTTCAAAACTTTGACCAATTGCCCACTTCATTTTGAAGTAACTTCACAACATAGCACTCATTTCTGTTAAAAAAAAAAAGGAAAGAAAGAAATGAGTCGTTCTGTTAGTAACATTGATATATCTTGTTCTCACTGATTTCAAATAGCAAGGAGAAATAATAATTATTTAAAAAAAAAAAAACATAGCACACTCTCGGGTCTCAAAAGCTATGACACTGTCTGTTGGATCCGAGCTTAAATAACTTCCATATTAGCAAAACAGATGTTATCGATCCAGGGTGAAAAATTGTTTGTGCTTTTTTCCGTTTTTTTTCCTTCGTGAGTTCACATAGGGTTACACCAAACACCTTTTTTCTATTGGATTTCTTAGTACTTGCTGTGAGCCCTGCTTTTGATTTTCACCTCATGTGGTTTTATACATTATAACGTTATATGTTACCTTGGAGCCTTGTGACCAGTTTTCTGGACCTATCGGGTAAAACTTTGACTTTTTAAGCTTCATTACGAGACCAAATATTGGCACAAACGCATACAATCTAATCCTCTGCACATGTTTAAGGATATTATAGACAGGTTACCTGTTTACATGTAGCTAAAAATAATAACGAAGGTGCAAGTTTGCTCTTATCCTCTTAGGACCCCGCGTCCACTTATAAGGACATTATATTTCTGCCTCTCAGACCCATGATAATTCTTTTTTTTTTTTTACTTTGACCTATCAACTGGAGACACTTCCCACCTCATCTTTTGTGATATCGCAACACCTACTTCAGTGGAAAAAAACTGAGACAGTGAAAAGCTGGCATAATGTAAAATAATACTTATAACAAAAACAAAATCTAGTGGCTAATCAACAACACCAAAAACATAATTCCCTGTGTAGAGATCAAGTTTAGTTTTTATACTTACTAGCTTTTACTTATCCTAAATAGCCAGGAGAATATTTTTTTTTAAAAAAACGCACTCAAGACAAAAGCTCAGGTTGAAAAAAAGAAGTCTTAATGAATTTTTTATTTCTGCTAAGAGAAATAATAGAGGTTTAGTGCGTTTCTCTTTGGTTTGTCTCTCTCGTGCGTCTTAGGCAGTAGCGCTCATGTGTATGATAAACTGCCACCCGCTGCTAAAGAATGTCTAGATATGGCTGCTTTTATGTTAAAATATTTTATTCAAGATGCTAAATCACGTTTTAATCTTGCTCGCTGTTTTTGCGGTCCTGTCTGAACATGATCTGTTCCGTTTGGCTCCGCGGATCTGACCCGCTCCCTCCAGCTACAAGTGCCTCATAAAGGCTCAGCCCGCACCGCACAGACCCGGGTCATGGATCCGCAGCAGGCTTTGGATGGTGTTTATGGATGATATAAGCTCAGGTCTGTAAAATAAGGAGGGGGGTGGAGGTGGTGGCAGCTGCAGCGGGACATGTTGAGCTTTAGCTCCGCCGCGCTGAGAGCTGAGAGGCGGAGGCTCATGAGCAGCGTCAGTACAATGTGGAGAACAAGCAGAGAGCAAGCAGCAGCAGCAGACAATAAACAAAGAGCGGTTCACCATGTGCGCTGCAGCTGCTGCACACACACACACACACACTCTCTCTCACACACACACACACACACACTTACACACACAGCTGAACTGTAGTGACAGAGCGCGGCCGCCAGGGGGCAACCAGAGCTCTACAACCAGTGGAGACGGAGAGAGATGCAGTTTATTGGATTGGCACACATACCGCAGTCTTCATGGAGACCATATTCTAAAAACTCTAAAAGAAGACCACACACCCGGCGTTTTGGAGAAAATACCCAAAGATACTCACGGACGACAAAATAGCTTCATAACTAGTATGTTTGTACAAACAACTCCTTCTCTATTTGAAGGGAAAATTTTCTTTGATGTAAAAATACACAATGTATGGAAGCCCATTTCTGCCAGTTAAAAATATGGAAAATTAAGAACTGGTTTGGTGAGATTTATTATTTTATTCTCTGCACGCATGAAGTCAAAATTTTGAGATTTAAAGTCAGAGTTTCAACCTTCACCTTTTTTCCATAATTTGACTATCTCGGAATCTGACTTTAAGCTCCAAAAACAGTAGGATTATCTAAAAATAATGACTTTGTATCTAAAAGCTTTGACTTTCTGTCTCAAATTTTGACTTTTCACCTCATAGTTTTAACTTTCCATCTCAAAATTTGACTTCTTATCTCAGAACTCAGACTTTTCAGCTCAAATCTTTTACTTTGATATCTCAAAATTTTGACTTCATTATCTCAAATTATTGATTTAATCTTAAAACTTTGACTTGTTGGCTCTAAATTTTGACTGTTTTTCTTACAAATTAGACTTTTCATCTCACAATTTGACTCTTTATCTTATAACTTTGACTTTGTAGCCTAAATATGACTTAATATGGGCCAAAAAGAATTATTAACACCAGTCATAATGAAAAGAGGGATACTTCTGTATATCTGCAGTTCTACCTCAGCATTTTCTGTAATAGAGCACAGCACAAGCACAGCAAGCTCAGACATTTTGAGTAAGTTTAATGAATTCCCACCAATATAGTTTTATCACCAAAAAGGAGGACATGTCAAGGCAAAAGAGAAAGCTTGGTCACCCTAGTGGTCTTAATCTGTGGTTCATTGTTTATTAGCAAGAAATATAAACATATGAGAGACATCAGCAAAGATGAAGCTCAGTGAGGTGTTTTTTTATGTTAGCAACACAGGCTTTTAAATCACCAACTATCCTACCCTGTCTCTGAAAATGACCTTTGACCACCAAAGAATTAATCACTCAGCACAGAATGATTGATTTATTTTGTTCACATGCATTAGATCATAGCAGGAAGTTTGGTTTGAGAGATACTCCATGATTACTGAGCGGCAACATCACTGAGACTTTGAACTTTGTGTCACTCCACTTTGAAGTGTTTGCTGTCACTAATCACACTGGTACCACTCAATCTCACATACACTAAACCAACCAGTGAAACATACAGAAACAGAAAGCACAGCTGATCTGTTTGGCTGCCACTTTGGAAAAATAACCTAATACAGCAATTCGGGCCAATCTTTAGGAAAAGGGTTAATATGGTTAATATGATGGCAAATCACTAATGTGTATGCTGTGTATTTTTAGCACTGGATAAATTTGCTTTCATGTAACATTCATGGTTTAGATGTAAAAAAAAAAAAAAAAGAAAAGAAAAAAAACTTTGACAAGCTAAAAAACAGATTTTTGCAAAAACCACATACTTAAAACATTAACATATACTTCACCCATTTAAAGGGGCAGCAAAATGGAGGGTGCTCATAGAATTTAGTGTCATATGACAAAAAAATATGTACCATTGCCTAAATACAGGACATGGATAATCTTATACACTGGCCCATCACACACATTTATGAAACCACAAGCTGCTGGAAGCAATCAAAATATGGACCAAAGCTCTACACAAATACAAAACAAAAGATAGAAAAGCAAATTTTCATTTAACAGTTTGCTTTACTCATAAGGCATCTGCACAGTAAATCTTCAGGTAATGGAAATGTGCCCTCTGAGATGATGTCAGGCTGGCTGGTAGTTTTCTAAGCGCTCCAGCAGGACCTCTGAGTATCCAGGGGAATAGTACCTAAAAACAGAACAAACACACTCCATAAGTATCTCATAATTGAAGATTAATGGCCCTAAAGTCCTTATTTGATTGCTCTGATGAGTGTGTTAATACACTTAAAACTTTTAGACATTGTTTTATTCGTCCTGCTATTAATAAAGGTTACATTTTGCTGTCAAAGCATTTTTATATTTTAAAATAGAAGCCCAAAGTTATAAGATTGTGATTCAGTGGTTGTTATTGAACAGATGTACACTGTCAAATGTAATTTTGCACCTTTGTTATTCTAGCATATTACTCTATTTCAATGCAACAAAATATTGCTGAAGTAGCAGTAATTGTACGTTGGTAACATCTGAACTACAAAATAAATTTTGAATCGGAATTTCATGTCCAAATAAATCAGTAATTCATGTCAACCTGACAATCGCCTTAGCCCCTCCCAGCTGTTTAGTAGAGCTAGAACTTTCAAGTCAAACCTAGAGTGCCTTTGTGAATTGAGATGAAATTGATTAGTTATTTGAAAAAATTACCTGAAGAAGTTAAGTGAAGTAATAATATAATTGAAATAAACAAAAACAAAAGGTTCACATAACTGAAAAGTTTAATTGAGTTGAAATAAGCTAATTATTTTGAACCACTACCTGAAGGAGTTAAGTTAACTAACAAGTCTAGATCAGTCAAACTAAGACGAGAGTTGACACAGGACAGCTTATTTAATCAAGATCATTTCTGTTGGTGTTTGAACACAAAATGCATGTATTGACCTCACTTAAAATTTCAAGGCAGCCCTTTGCATCATGTTTTCAAATCAAAACAATGAAGTATATTTAACAGTGTATATTAGTCTGAAGTAACAGCACTGAAATGGTTGCAGTCATGTGATCTGATCTCTCCTGAATTACTGTTTACCCCTCAGATTGTGTTCAAAGCACTAAGTTATGTTGTCAACAAAGAAGGCCTGTGTTCTAGTGTGCATTGATGTGTGTGTGTGTGTGTGTGTGTGTGTTCTCGATGAACACACCTGACTATCTCCTCAGGGAAACAGCTGTTGATGGCGTTGATGTGTTCCTGCAGGACGGAGCCGGGCTCGGCCTCAATCTCCTGAACCTTCTTCAACCCGCCGCTGGTCACAAACAAGCGGCGAGCTTTACTGTCATGAGGCAGCACCTTTGAGAAAAAGAAGAAGAAGAAAGAGAAAGCACAAGACACCAGTGTGAAAATCTGTTGAGATAATTAACAGCAGAAAAGCCCAGAACCCAGATTGTGAGGGTGGTTGTAGCTGCAGTCTCTCACTTTGCTGAACTGACAGACGACATGTTTGAGGATGTTGCTCGGAGCGTCGTAGAGAAGCGGCTCCAGTCCAGGCAGGTAGGTGCACTTCTGAAGGATGCTAGTCAGAGCTTTCTTACTCTGAGGGGATCAAGGGGAAAGAAATGTAGTGAATACAACATAGTTAAAACCTTTACCCTTCCAATCAGCTTTTAGCTAAATAAGATTAACCTTTTGATTTTATCCAAAAATTCCTTTCATGGTTGCATTTCCTTTTTTCTACTGCTCAATATTTTAAATTTTACATGTTAGTCAAAGACCTGTCCTCTTATTATTTTTTGGGCCACTATCTTCAGCTTCATGCATTACTGTGGTTCAACTGTTACATGCCCAACCAAAAGCAATGTGTGTTTTTAAGAGGGTGCAGCCCAGGTTCAAAGAGGTGTGCCTCAAGGATCCACTTTTGGACTGCTTCTCATGACAAAGTCTCAGTATTTGTGGGAAACGTAGTGCATAGTATAAAGTGTTTGCCTGACTTTGGCCTGCAGGTCCTCTGAGCTGCTGGCGTCCATGTACAGCTCCAGCAGTTTAGGCAGCAGGTTAGCAGTAGCCACCACTTTGGCGTGCTCAGGGGTGTGATGACCAATCTGACAGATGGACCAGACTGTGGCCGCTTTGATGTGATGTTCAGTCTCCTCAGACAGACACAGGGACAGCTGTGGCACCCCCTGCAGGACAGGAGGACACAGGGGGTTGAGTTAACCTGACCACATGGATGTCACCACATGAAGAGGTGGCTTTGACTGTCGGCCTCACTCATATACACACACCTTGGAAAGAATGACAGCCATGGCCAGGTTTTCACTGTGTGCAGCAACATATCCCAGCATCATAATCCCCGGCAACCGCATGTTTCCACTGCAGTTTCCCAGGTAGTCAATCACTGCTGCCAAGCCACCACAATTCACTATCACCTGTGACAGCTGGAGAAAAAGACACTCCACACTCAGTGTGTCGCTGAGCTTTTCTATGTGTTTTCTCCTGTGTGCAGGTGTGTTTGGGTCTGTACCTCAGGTGTGTGTTTGACCACCTCCCTCATCAGAGTGCAAACATTCTTCCTCACATACTCATCCTGGTCTCTGAGGCAGACCACAGCAGCGGGGAAGATCTCTGCTTCAATCACCATCTCTGCCAGGCTGTCTGAGTGTTTACTGATCTGACTGAGGGCAGAGAAAACCTGCCTCTACACACACACACACACACACACACACACACACACACACAGGCGTCAGTACAACAGTTAGATTTAAATATTTGCATGTTACTGTCATACACTGTAAAAAAAGAAATAACTTAAAGAACCAATGTATAGCTTGGAAAGGATAGCTTTAAATATGAAAACATTGGTAAGGAGTATTTCCAAAGGAACATCAATGCATTTATTCAAAATATCCCCAAATTGAAAGAATGTAAGTGAAGGGAGAGATGTATGAATTCACTGTTAAATGTTACTTGTTGTTTCAACATAAAAATGCAGTATGATGTAAAGGACTGTCTTAAAATTTTTGGTTACTTCAAAAAATTAATTTTGTTGTTCTAACACAAACAGAAGTGATCTCTATTAAATGAGATGTCTTGTTTCAACTCTTTTTTTCCATTTATTTCAATTATATGTGTCAGTAAACTTAACTTCTGATAGACGTTTGAAATAATTAACCATTTTCATCTCAGTTGAACTCCAGTTTTGAAACAAAGGCATTCTGGGTACAACTTGAAAGCTGTAGTTTTACTAAACAGCTGGGAGGGGTCAATGTGACTGTCAAGTCAACAAGCACTACTGATTTATTTGGAAACAGTATTTCAAGTTGAAATAAATTTTGTAGTAGAGATGATGCACTGCCATCTTATAATTGTTATCACAACAACTTCATTAATATTTGTCATATTGTTATACAATAATGTTCTAGAATAACAAATGTGCAAAATTACATTTTAAAGTGTTGAGTGGAGTAAAATCAATACATAAGATTCATGGATTCATAAAAAATATACTTACAGACAAAATTTTAAAAAGTGAAGGAGGCTCTCAAATGGCAGCCTTTTTTTGTCTAACTCAAAGGAAAAGGTCAGATTTAATCAAAAAGTCATATTTTTAGGATTGATTAAAAGCAATTTGACTAGATACTGTCATGCAAATTACAAACATTTGTATTGTTACATTACAAAATATACTTCATGTGAAATAATCTCTAAAAAGCCCTCTTGTAACCATGTTTTTTGGATTATTATTTGCACATAATCAAAATAAGGAATGAATCTTAATCTGGAAATTTTATGAGTTTTTTTCATTCTTGTCATTATACCAGAATAATGAACTATCAGCTGCTAGAAGTGAGGCCTGTTTACCTTACCCGTAGCAGGATGCCAGTAAATTACTGCAAAAATCTTTCCAGCAGTATTACTGTATTATAATTTACAGCATTGTTACTAAATTTGTAGGATTTAGCATTTAACCTCGATAAGTTTACATAACCTGACCATTTGGAGGATAATGTGTAATTCATTGGTGAATGCAATTTTCTGAGTACCGACAACATTTTCTGGAAATGACCATTAACACGTTTAAATGGAAATTTATTGAGGTTTATGAAAGTTAATGGGGAAAGAAGTTCAGTCATGAGAACTGTGCCCTGTGACAATAAAATGACAAAATTCACCGTAATGAAAGGAAATATGATTGTGTTTTTTTAATTAGGTAAACATAATACACAACTAGCCCCTTAGGTGTACCTTGAGTTTGGCATCTGGGTTGAGAATCATCTGTGCCAGGTGTGCAATGGCTCCGCTCTGCACCACAGTCTGAGCCAGCTCTGGTGTGTGTTTGCAGATATCACTGAGGGTAGAGGCTGCGATGCGTTTGAGGGTGAGCTCAGGCTCCAGGAAACACAGCACCAGCAGGGGGACAGCACCCGCATCCACAACTGACTGAGACAAAGCTGCACAGAGGTGGGACACATGGAGGAAGGATATTAAAACTATAAAAAACTGTCAAAGCAGGGGGAGCTCGTAAAAATAAGCCTCTTCAAGTTTCTTTACATGCGTTGTGTCGTGCTATGAAGCCGAGAGCCCAGGCAGCCGCCTCCTTGGCCCCGGGGTCAAACTCCTCCAAGCAAAGCACCAGAGCATCCACCCCACCACAGGCCACCACAGCCTGGGACAGCTCAGGGGAGTGTTTGGACACTGCTCGCAACACAGAGGATGCTGCCTTCTTGTAGAGCCTCTGAACACAAACACACACAGACACATCCACATTTATCCAACACAGATATGGAATTTATTTAAATAATTTCGGTGGCTAGCTTTTTTTTTATCAATGAAGCTTTCTTTTTCGAAAGAAGACAATAATTTTATTAATCACTTTGCTTTTCGAACTTCATAATTTATCAACTTTATTTCCTCATGGTTGGATTTCAGCAGTAGCCAGTATTGTACCTTAGCGTTAAGTATGATCTCAAACACTGTACTCCTGCACACTGAAGGTAGAAGCTGTGACCAAAAAAACATGAGATTTTAATTTAATTACATTGTTCTTATGAGCCTTTTGAGGGGAATTTTCTTAACCTTATTTCTTAAAATCATGCCTCTAGCATTTGGAATCCAGCTATGAAAAGCACTAACTGCTATATCACAATACACGTTCCTGGACTTTGGTCCGAAACCTGTTTCCCTTCTATGCTAAACCTTGATTGCCAATGTAAAACTGTGTGACGTGTTTCTCCATGTGACAATTTAGTGTGCACAGTTTGGCAATTAACTTTAGAATTCTAAATGAGTGAGCTCCTAATCAAAGCAAAAGATGTTCCTCGTGAAAATTGTGCCAAATGCAAAGACTTGTGTGTAGTGTTTTTTGAAAAAAGGGTGTTTTAGTACTGCAATTTGATTATAACACAGGAGTCAAGTACCAGAATTTGTGTGTAAATGTTTGAGGAAAAATAAAGAACTTAAAAATATTGAATTTTCTTGACAAAAATCTAATTTGCACACTGAAGCTAGAAACTGTGACAGAATAAAAAAAATAACCATGAGATTTTGATTCTATTTAATAGCTTTTATGAGCACTTTTTAACCCTTATTTTGCAGCAAGTTTCATATGTGCAAATGTAATAAAAAATAATTGGTCAATTTAGAGTTTTACTTTGAGATCTCTCTTTAGTTGTTTGAAAAAAATTGAAGCTCCTTTTCTCCTCTGAGACTGCGAATGGGCTGAGAGAAAAAGCAGGGGAAACAAAGGCCTGGTTGCTCTCATGGTAAAGGGCTCTTAGGTTTTCAAGTAGCCCCCCAGGCGAATGGCCAAGTTAGTCCAAAACACACTCACATTCAGGGGGGGTGACCCTGGGGTCCTACAGGGTGACAGCCTCTCTGTCTGTTTCTAGCTCTCTCTCACTCCCTCACACATAAACACACACACACATGTACAAACTTGGCTTTGAAAGCAGTCAGTGGCATATTGGCATTTCTACAGTCAGTGAGTGAGATGTACTGACATTCTGTGAGGCCAGAGAGTGGACCAGCTGAGGCAGGATGTCCTCCTTCACCACGGCCTCAGCCAGCTCATCACTGTGATCAGCCAGGCGACTCAGAGCAAGAGCTGCTGTCTGCTGGATGCTGGGGACCACATCCAGCATGAGGGGGCGCAGCAGGGACATCACACCTGCAGCACAGGAGGAGAGGGACAACTAACACTCAGGATACAGAATAATCCTATAATTTAGTCCCACAGCCATCGTCGTGTCTCACCAGCGTTCTGCAGGGTCTCTATGTTCTGTGGTCTCGATGCAAGGTCAGCAACAGTTTGTACAAACTGTAACCTTGATTTCTGATACTGCTCAAAAGCTGTAAAGTCACAAACAAATAGATTCAAACACTTTCCTACAATTTTTTTCTTCAAATGTGTCACAACATCAAACGAGTCTCACCTTGAATTATCTGCCGTTGACTCATTGTTGCCCAAACGGAAAGTCCCTCGTTTTATGGATTTGTTCTCAAGAGCAGGGAGAGTTTTTTGTGCACAAAAAATGCTCTGTATTTGATTTATCCCTAGATTTAGAGCAACGTTTCTCCCATCCGTCTCCAGGTTTGGTTCAGGTAGTGTTGTGATTAACTGTTGCCGTGGTAACCGACAGGAAGCGGAATGTTTCGTCCGCGCAGAGATCGTCTATAAAAAAGATGACTCACTCCGATAGTGAAGTACTTGTTCTTTCCACGGTAATATATTTGGCGTGAGAGCTCTGTAAAATTTTTCTGATCTTTGTTCGCTCTGTTCACAGTTCCCGCTAAAAAAAAAAAAAAAAAGAAAAGAAAAAAAAAATCCTTGAATTTTTGTTTTTCGACTTCGTTATTCTCCGTCAGAACATACAGCAAACCAAATATCAATAGCTGATATTTTTTTAATAGCTTGGATTTGGGAAACAGCTTTATTATTATTATTATTATTATTATTATTATTATTATTATTATTATTATTATTATTATTATTATTATTATTATGATTATTATTATTATTATTATTATCTGGCCTACTTTAGTTCCCTATCAAATGTGGATAAATCCAAAGCGCATTAAAAATCGCATTGTAGTAATCAATATTGGTTTAACAGTAAACCAAAGAAAAAGTATATCAGTCAGCTGTCAAATGATGTTTTCCCCCTTGTCTTTGGTCTTGATGCACAACTGTGCAACACCAAAAATAAAAAAGGTTTGCGGCTATCAAACATAGAGCAACGATCGTGTTAAGAAAAGTCTTCCAAATATGACAGATACAAGTACCTGTAATATCTGATGGGATGCGCTGGCCAACTCCGCCAAACGGCTCAGATAAAGTTTTAATTCATTTATTTGTTTATTTATCTTTTCTTATTTTGGGGGGTCGGTTGGATTTGGTAGATTGAAAAAATGCCAATTTCACTCCCCCTTCTTTTTTTTGTTTCTCTGCAGTTCAGCCCGACGTCAAATGAAATAGCTTACAAATATCATAAAAAAGCCTATATCTGCTTATATGAACGCGGGTTTGAATTTATTTTCGCCGAATTCAGTTTTTCTGTACATGAATCTGATGTACGGTTATGTAGATTTTTTAACTTTTAAATGTCTAATCAGTGACCTAAAAGTGGGAAGCGCAATGATGAACAATTTTTTTTAAAAATTTGGTCTGTCTTTAGATGCGTGAGACCGTTTCAATTTAATATATTTTTACATCATAGCAAAAATTTAAATTACAAGGTATCCCAGAAGTTGTGATTTGAATCTAACAGAAATAATCGTCCCGACGCGTGACATGCTAGGGTGCCGTGCATTTAAATCATTATTTTCAATCCCGTTAAAAATTAAAACGAGTTTAAAATTTTAACTGTTTTTATCGGAGAGCTTAATTTAGCAAAGAAAAATTTAGCTGCGTTTTTGAAGGAGTACAGATATTACGACTGTGTGCTGCACCATCAGATATATTTTATATAGTCCTAATGATTTTTAATAAGTCAAGTTGATGATATACATTTTTCTATTTTATTTCTTTTTTTAATTATTTGAATAAACGGCTTAAGTTTTAGTATACATCCAAAATGAGCAGACAGACCACTTTCTTAAATCTAACGATCTTAATTTTCTTTTCACGCGGAGCTGCATTTTAAGAAAATAGTTAAAAACGGCAAAAGTCTAATTCAAATAATTTTTTGGCCAAGTTTGAAATCGAAACCACTTTATTTTGGCGAAAAAATTACGTTCAATAAATCATTAATAAACAAAAATCAAGGCCTTGATTTAACTGATTTAAAAAGGAATTGGATTTGATCTATAGCCTTCATAACTGAGTTAAACCATCACAGCTGACTCTGAGAGACACGTGACGCTCAGCACCGTCTGCTCATTTCTATCCTTCCTTTGTTTCCTTCTGCTTAAACAGCAGCCGGACTGAGGAACCACTAGAGAAAAAAATTGACTTCTTTTGTAAGTGTAAAATGTTTTATTTAGATGTTTTATACTGTGCAACAGTAACAATACAATAAGTTGTCCATACAATCGATCGATACAAATACGGAAAACACGTGAGACATCAAAACATCTGTCATTGAGCATGAAATGGTGCCAAACTGGAGCCCAAGTCATTCCCTTACAACAAAGGGGAATATGAGAATAACATCATCGCTGATTAAATATGCATTTTGTTCCTATTTACATGTGGATTCTCTTTAATTGCTTATAACGTGTTTGAAACGTGGAGCATAAGCAATCTGATTCCACTGCAGCTACAAAAAAACTGTTTTATTTTCTTCCAGTAAAAGGCAATTTAAAGTGGATTTCTCCTTGGAGCCAGCAGCGCTACACACATATTTTCCTGTCAATGGGAAAAAGATGCCCGAAACAATTAGAAAAACCCTGTGGGGCACACACGCAGAATCCTTTGTCTTGAAAGAAAAAAAAAGTGTTATCATGAGCATGCATGTTTAAACTGACGGTTTCAAAATATCCCAACACACATGAAAAAAAAATCATGATAAACACGTTTAATTTGCAAAAAGTCAAAGAAAATATAAAAGTCTATCTTCAGTCACTTCTGTAAAATAAAGACGTAGCTTTTAAAAAGGCGATAAATGCTTGTCCTTCCTTCCAACTTTCTTTTCAACATCAAAATCTGCTTTCATGTGATAAAAATTCCAAAGTTCAACTTACTCATTCCTTTTATTTTGAAATGTCTCCGATTCCACTACGTTTAGACTTACATATGACGTCATAATATTCAGAACAACAAATGGAGAGAGAGAAAGAGAGAGAGAACGTCGTCTACACAATGGAACTACGTTGGCATGGCAACAGTATTAGCTGAGCAGGGGTCTGGCGTTGGCTGGTCCTTTTTGCTCCGGAGCCCCGCGTCATCCGGAGGAGGTCGCCGAGCCGTTCAGAGCGACCTTCCGCGGCTTGTTGACGCCGGTGGTGCCGCTACTGAACTGAGTGAAGGACCGGCTGGGGGTCATGGGGACGGCAGCTGGGGTCCCGTTGACGTTATTGGGGCCGTGAGGGAGCTGTGGGTGCGGGGACTGCGCAGGCGTACTGGGGCTCGGCAGGGACGAGGACATTGACGGAGCCCCGGCGGGACTCCCGGCTTTCTCGCTGGCGGAGTCGCTCTCAGGACCGGATCTGTTCGCGCTGTTCTGTCCCTCCTGCTGAGCGTGGCTCACTTTCATCTTCTTGCAGTTGGGTCGGACTCTGTACTTCAGCGGCAAAGGACCATTCTAGAAAAAGGTTTAAAAAGAGAGTATAAAAACTTCATTAAAATTTACTAGAAAACAAATAGAAAACGAAAATTGTAGCTGTCTAAAAAAGTATCTGGTTCTCAATGAATGAATGAATAAATGAAGCTAACGCCCCAATATAAAACAGCCCCTTTCAAAGTTTTTATTCCTTGGCTTAAACCCCGAATCTGCTCTGTTATATAGTTTTGTGGTTCGTTTTTGGTTACTGTTTGTCATTCTTAAATTGTTTTTAAGAGCACTGAAACAATTACTTTCATATTGACACTTGTTTTTTATCATTTGCTCTAATATTTTGTCCATTTATGCACAGCACTTTGTTTGAGCTGTGGTTGTTTTGAAAGTTTAGTTGACTTCAGTCCAAACGTCTAACAACTAGCAAATTAAAGAATCAAAATAATTTATTATCAATTTTAGACAGTTTTGCACCAAATATAGGCTATATTATTATCATTATTTTGTATGGATATTTTTTTCCTTACGAGTCAATAACACTCACAGTAGCACCTGCTATGTGCATTTATCTCACAATATAATCAAGCTCAGTTTGGGTCAGTTAAAATTGTCATCTTACATATAATATGGTAGGATAATACTGTTATCAAATTGAAGACAATTGCCCTCCTTCTTTGTATTTCTGTAACTTTTTTACTTGAAAATGGTAATAAAAACGTGTATCAGACAATAGACCTCTTGTGTTGAGTGAGGTTTCATGTAGATTCATTAATAACCAAAATAAGAACATTTATGCTTTAAGCCAAAAATATTTTAAATAAGCTAACTGAAAACAATTTTTCTATAAGACAAACTCACTCTTCTCCAAGTGTAGATATATGCTATATCCATTAATGTGTAGTAATCTTTCAGCGGTTCATCTTCATACATGACTTCAACCTGGACAGCAAAAAAAGGAAATGTGAGTTTAATACAGAATAACATTAATAGTGTTGGTGAATTTGAGTTACAAATGAAAAATCTCCAGGTAGTTGAAACATGTAAAGGTGCTGTTTTTGAAGTGAATCCAGACCTGGTAGGTGCTTGGGATGTCCATTTTGCTGCGCAGGAACTTTCTCAGGTGCATGACTGTCATGGCTGCTGGACACTGCAGGTACCTCTTGTTAGCCACCTGCAGATTATACAAATATTTCATACAAATACACATTACAATGGAAATGTGCCAACTTGCATTACAGAGAGACATGGCATTATAAAGGCTGCAGGGGGGTCCATTTTAAAGCAGACAAAGCATTATTTTAAACTCAATAATGTTAATGTCAAACAAAAGAAAGCTCAATCTCTTAGCTTAACAGGCAGATTATTTATTGAGCACCTACTTAAAAGCAGTATTTTTTTAACCTATTTTGTGACAGCGAATCTTTTACAACACAAAACAAAGAATCAGTGTGAGATACCTGATCTCTGGGCTGCTTTTCCTCCACTCCAACTCCAAGTCTGAATAAAGACGAAATAAAATACAATTATTGAGCACTTGTGCTTTTGGATATTTTGTTAAAATCTTATGTCATGCTAAAATGCACAGCAAAGCAAAGTGACAGTTATCAAATGCAGGATAACACAGACAGGTTAACAAAAATATAAGAAAAATAAAAATCGGATACCTTGATGAAAACTGAATTTTTAACACTCTTTTTCCTTTACATTTATTATTCAGTCCCAAGATGACTGTCACTTCCTGAATCAAGTTGATTGTGTGCAAAACATAAAATATGTATATAATGTCATATGTTAATATCATAGTGGCTTAAATTACAAGGGGAAACTTAATTTACCAGCAGAAACAAAAGTGATGCCTCAAAGAGATAGTAGGAAAAAATGTTAGCGTCCTAATACAAATAGTGTGTTGTGGAAAAAGCAGAAGTCAGCCGTTTCTGATTCAGGAGGGGAGCTGGAGAGTTGTGCTCCTGATATTAAGTTATACAGTGAGAATTCAAATGAATCTCTGTTTCTCTTTTCTTTACAGGACAGCAGAGTTGTTGGGCTGTGGGAACACTGGGAAACCCAGAGGATGTGATCGATTCTCACCCAGCTCTTTTGACAGCAAGTTTGTTAAATGTGAAATATATTTATTGGAATGCATAATTTTACTTAAAAAATGCAGATTTTAAATGCTTAAATCGAACTTTCTACCTAAGAATAATATAACATTCCAACAATAATAGCATGGAAATTTAAAAAGAGGACACTGTGGTCCTGATGAACCAAATCAGTCTGCTCACCTGCTCTGATCAAAGAACTCAATAGAGAGACTGATGATCTCATCATCTGTGATTATTCTTTTGTCCTCATCTGCCACCTCTCCACGATCCTCATTAGATCCATTAGACGCTACAGAACAAGAAAAACAAAAAAAAACTTAACATCGCCATGAAAGCAACAGCAAGGGATGTGAAGACATAAAATTAAGTTTTTTATTTCTGTCAAACAAGAGCATTTTCTCAACTCCATCACATTATTTTAGACTCACCGTCTACTGGGTGCTCTGCGTAAAAGTCCCTCCTCCTCTTCATTTCATCTGAAGATATTTAACGACAAGCAGAGCAGCAGTTTAGAAGTTGATTCACTTTATTCTCTGGAGAAATGTGTATCTTTTTTTTTTTTTTTTTAAATGATGATGCACCACTGCACAAATAGTGTTCCCGCAAGATGAAAGGCAAAGTAGAACATTTAAGTAGATAGTCATTTATTTATTGTTAAAAAGATTTAGTGGCCCAAAATTAGAATTACTTTTTCGGTGCAGAAACGCACTCTCTTAACTTTCCTACTGTACTTTTTTTTTGTAATCACAGAATGGCACTGTGAGAAATATCATATGAAACAAAATGGGGATAAAACCAGTGAAACTATGCATCATCATGTCAAACCTAACAAAACAAAAAAAATAAATAAATAACCAAATACAACCTCAACTATGCAACCACTGCCCTTCAGTTCAAACTAATGGACAAACAAGAACATGCTCATGTATTTCTTTTGAAAAAACACATTTTTGGCAGGAGGAGAATATGTTGTATTCACAGCTTCAACTCCAACCATTTAAAACGGCACCAGAGAATGAGTCAGAGTGAAAAGTTAACAGCTTGTTCCACTTTCATGCTCTTACTTTTGAAGAGGCCAGGGACCAGCTTGTACACAATGTCCTGGAGAGTTTTGTCTGACCTAAAGAGAAAGAGAGAGGAAGAGAAACTCAAGCCAACGGTAACAGCGCTGCTTTTAACAACAAACATAGAGCCTTTCATACAGATACGGATGGTTTGAATGTTACTTGAATTCATGCAGTAGAAAATGACTTAAATATTTTGCAGTTTTCTTTCCTTATAGTTTGTCTCAACATGTGTATATTATGTTTAGAGCAGTTGAATGTATGACAGTAGTTGCAATGTCTGTAAGCAACTTTATGTCTAAATATTCTGGACCAATCAGAGGATGATCCAGCTGCTCAAAGAGGAAATAAAGTGGTAACCACAGAGGAAAAGAAACAGGAAACAAAGACATTTCAAACCAGGCCATCACAGCTTTACTTTAAAAATGTACCACAAGGTTCCCCCCAGAGCAGGTTCACCAAGTTTGAATCCAGCCTGGGGCCAGCATCCTCATGTCAATCCCCACTTTCACGAGCTTTCCTACTCTGTCCACTATCCTCCTCTGTCTCACTAAAGGTATGAAAAGCCCCCAAAAAATAACTTTTAAAAACCCTGACAAAATCAGCTGTGACAATTTGTCACAAAACACTACTTTTTGAGAAGTTTATACTCAGTACAACAGTTTCTGTGGCCTAAACAAGAAATCAGAAAAAATTAATTTTATGGAAAAGAAGAGGCAGAAAGTGTCAGAAAATTCTGTGAACGGAGTACTCACCTTATGTTGAGCAAAGGCTTGGTTTTATGCACTTGTACATCACAGATAGGACAATATTTGCTGGTTTCCAGGTAGCGTACAATGCACATCTTGCAAACTAAACCAAAAAAAGACATTAAGAGCTGTAAATATTGACAGTGATTGGAAAAATGTCCTCTATGTAAGATAAAGCCTTTTATAGTTTCAGGACTGTTTGCACTAGATAAATCTCATCCATGTGGTTAAATCAAAGCTAATCTTTGCGTATCAAAAGTGCGGTTTTGTCAGTTTGCTCACATGAGTGCAGGCATTCGATGATGGTTGTCGCGTCTATGAAGTATCCTCCGCACAGGACGCACATGAGGTGAGGATTGAGCTCTGTGATCTTTATTCTGGTTGTCCGATGCATGTTGATGAAGAGAGGAACAACAATTCTGCAAGGAAGAAAGCAAACAGGACTTTAAAAACCGGACCATTTGGGGGGAAAGGGTCTGCTGTTTGTTTGACTGTGTTAAAGCAACATAATCCTTTATGCTAATCACACAATCAACAAGAAAGAGGCAGCAGCAGCACAGTGAATAATCATAAATCACGACCACAGTGAGATGGATGCGCGCTGCTCTCCGGGATTTCATCTTGGTTTTAACACATGGCGACATCAGAGGAGAGCAGCGCAGGTATCTGGAGGAAATCGCTTCAATCTCCAAAAATTGAGGCAGGAGCGCACAGGAAAGTCAAATTACAAATGTCGCACAAAAGTAGAGTGATGGATGAATCGGTATTAGGTGCGAGATTACAAAATTGATTGTGAATTTTCGCGCATTTTTATTCTGAGGAAAATAATCAAGATTAAGGAAAAAAAGTCAAAATTATGTTGTCACAAGGGCAGGAAAAACAAGTACATGCAGCACCAGACATTGCAATTTTACGCATCTTTCTGATTTTATGTCTCAATCTGACTAGAACAGAGATAATTAAATCCATGCCGGTGACTCTTTCTGTGCACACCTTTTATTTTGCAAATATAAACATTTTTGGTTCGAAATATTACGTCAGGGGTCTGCAGCGCCCCGGGGTGAGTGTGGGTAAGCGGGGGGCGACAGGAGACACCCATTCACAGCGTCAGGTGTGCCACACATGCAATGGGGGGGAAACCTGAGCGTTTCTATGGCAACTCCTTTTGCTTTTTCAACCCACATGGCTGATCGCCAGTCACCAGAACAAGGCAGGCTCCTTAACCCAAAACAACAACACGGCGAGCTGCCGGTGTGAGTGCAGGGGGACGAGGAGGGACCGGAGGCTCACTCCCAGTCAGAGCCGCTGGACTGCCAGGCTGCCGACAGCACGGCTGCCATTTTGTGGAGGAGGGTGAAAAAAGCCCGTGTCGGTTCAACGGGCTGCGGGGTTTCCTTCGAAAAAAGGGGCAAAACACCCACAACCGCACGGTATCAAACGCGTTTACAGAAACTCCCCGTGGTCAGTGACTCTTCGGAAGAGAGGAAGTGTGTATGCCCCGTTTCTCTTTCATTCGGCTTGTGTGAACACCGTGTTTTTCATGGCTTGTGTGCGATAATCAGCTCCGAGCGGCAGCAACATGGCCAGACAGCGACTGTGCTGAAGTTACAGTGAACACCGAACACACTTATTTATTCTGCGTCATATGAGCTACAGAAACACGTCATGGCTTCATCAAATGTTAGCATAGCAACGCTGAACTTCTTTGGCGCTGGTTTAACAGTCCAAGAAAAGTGACGTGTGGTCATTAAACAGCAAAGTCCCGCTGTACACGACACCAAAGTGACATTAGTGTCCATTTTTCCGACATTTGTTTTCCAAAATACACGCTGACTTTATCTTTGATGTCTAAAAAAGCTGCGTAGTTTTTGATATGGCTGTTTTAAAGCATCCTCGCGCTCTCGGTTACAGTGTGAGCAAATAAAACCATCTTGTCACTAAAGGTTTCAGGGGACATAAAGTTGACCTGTCTCTAAAAATCTACATGCCAGCGACACGGCCGGTTTTGTTGCTTCCATTAAACTTTCTCGACTGATTCTGGACCCTTCACCACGCACAAGCTTGGACAGAAACCCCACTTACATGATGGGTGGTGATGAATAACGGCCACATGCTGGAAAGTTGCGTTTTGAGTCAGTAAACTATGCCTCAAGTGTGAACAAGTCCTTTCTTTGAGCTCTTACACTGTGAAAACTTCAACCTATAACACCAGACACCAAAATAAATAGACTAAATCAATCCCACTGAAAGCTTCTGACTGAATGAATAACAGACCAGTAAACGCTTCAGCAGAGACCAAAGTCTGCTCCCAATGCACAATCAAATATGACTTAGAAACAACCTGTACACAAGTTTACAGGACATATCTTACAGTCTATATTCAGGCATAATTATCAGTTATTTATTGATAACACATAAGTCAGAGTTAAATTCTCGTTACAAAGCGACACAAGTGTACAGGTCCCCTTCATTTTTGCACTGACCCAAGTCGTGTCAAGCTCATTTAATCCCAAACAAGAGCAGGTTTTCTTGTAAAAGTTCCCCTTGCAAGTAAATCAACAGCAGCTGGAAATAACCCAATTAAAGCTGGGTAGATGGCAAAAGTTGTATCCCCTCTTTCTACCCGCTGTCTGTCCACTTACAAAATCAGGACATATCCTGAAGGCACGTTTTGTACAATCCAGATTAAGTCAACAAGAGCAACTTTAAAGTGTCAAAGCATGGAAAGAGTAACATTATTTTTTGTTTGGATTTGGTCTTGAACACCTCACACAGAAAAACACCTTTCTGTTTGTAGGTTTAACTACAGAGGTGAGAGCTGTCATCCTGCAGACCCGAACGGGAGATAATACATTCATTTTTAACCCATTACGCACACAGCATCTCTGTGTGAAATGACAATCCTTGTTCCCCAAGAGGCAGAAAGCCTGGCTTTCACATAAGCTGTCCGTCTTTCTGTCTGTCTGTCTCCCGTTTCTCCATATTTAGACTGATGTGCGGTGTGTGTGGGTAAGCCAAGTGATGGCGAAAATGTGGAAATTTCTGACAAGCTAAAATATCAAACAAACAAAGTCTGGAAGATGATCACAGAGCAAACAGGCGAAGACAGCGATGATATGGGCTCCTCCCGAAGCGCTGCTGGCCGTTTGTGTGCAAAATTTTTTAAATTTCTCCAAATTCGACCACCCTTCTTTATTCGGATAATCACACACCAAAAGCTTAACATCCAGGGTGCGTGATTACCGAAGAGCCAGTGTTTACCAAGCAGCCGTCATCAAACATTTATGCACAGTTGGAATGGTTCCCCTCCTTGTCACGTCCATGAACGCAACCCAAGTTAAGTTAATAAATCCCACACCTTGTTCTTTACGCCCAAAATCATCATAACACCCAATCCACAACACTCCAAAGGTCCCAAATCTATAAAATACACCCGCTGAAAGGGACTATGTGCTCAGTAGGAGCGTTTGGACCACTTGCTGCTGTTAACATCTCAGCCAACCCAGCCTGGTTCGCTCGAGATCTTCCACTTCACATAAATCCAAACGATTCAAGGCGAGACCAGAGCGAGATCAACTTATAGAGATAGATTCACTAAGACTAGACAGTGCAAGAGTGGGTCAGCATGGGTGGTAATTCCTGTTTATGCGTGAGATTGGAACATCTTTTGCGAAAAAAGTGGTGCGCAGACACACACAGAGCACCACGTCGGTTATCGCTGCAGCCACCGTTGAAAGCTCCTCATCCACCGCTGGATTGGTGCGTAGAAAAACACAAAAGCACCGTCTCCGAACCTCTCCCTCTGCCCCTGTTAGTTAGAGACGATATCGAATGAGACTTACCTGAAGGCTTGGTTGGGAATCGGAGGGTCTTGCCGCGAATAGACAATGAAAGTTGGGAGGCGATCAGCAGAAAATGAATAGGAGCCGAGCCGCCATCTTGAAGCAGGCTGCAGACGCTGTCAGTGGCGGAGAGCGCACGGCGGACCGGAGCGCATTTCAGATGTGCGAATAAAACTCCGCGTTTCCTCACCGCGTATGCGCTCTGTGCGTACCAGCTCTGCGGCGTAGACGCTGCCCAACCGTCCTGCTTCTGCTCGGGGTATCTCCCGCTTCGGCACCGATAACTTTGCCTCCAAAATATCCGCTTCACCACCAGTAAAATGCAGCAGTGTGTGTGTGCTCCGTGGAAACTGACACCGTCCCCAAAATGGCTTGTAGTTCGACCGCCCCGCTTTGGTCACGTGATCTCGTTGCTTAAGGGTGCTTTGGAATTACTGTCGGTGTATGCTGTTCGTCTTAATCTACAACGCATGATGGAAAATTACACACGAAGCACACATATGAACACGCGAATGGACTTTTAAGTAGCAAATCTCATTTACAGTTTCGCAGTTTTAGCTTAAACGGCGCGCGAATGACACTAATCTGCTGCTTAAGGGTGCACATACAATTGTGTCGGTACATTCTGCTCTTTCCAATGTATGACGCATGATTTAAAATAACATGGAACACAATTTCTCACAGTTTGGCACACTTTTAACCACTGACATGCACAACACAGGCACTCTTTTATCTGTCTTTTGCTCAAATGGCACGAGTTGATAAGCAGTGCCTGGAAAGTAGGCTACTGATGGTGTGCCTTCGTCTCTGCTGTTAAAAATAACTGCAGCACACGCATTCACACACGTTCACGCCGTCAAAAAGCTTCAATCCACTCACTAGAACACGCAGGATCACCAGGGGAAAACCTTGTTAATCTTTTCTCCCGCGCTGCTTTTAAGAGACCCACGCACTTGGTGAAAATCCGTCCATGTGACAAATGACTGTGGTGTCAAACCTTTGTCACGGGCTGTCCTGACATCTGCAAGAAATGCGCCGCAACTTCCACTTGATGAATTGGAGCCTTTATCCTTCGTGCAGCCAGCGCGGCAGAAAATGAAGGCACCTCGGATGTTTGTGGAATCTGAGCCGCTGTGGTGCTTTCAGCTCAGGAGCTTTGAACTCTCAGCTGAGATGCAGGAAAAGTAAAAGCGATGCCAGAATCATCAGAGAGCCATGATGTCCGAAAAAGTAACACATGTGCGTTTATATTTCTCTAGTTCTGAAGTGCGCACAAAAAGTAGAGTTACACCTCTTGTTGCAGGAAACAAAATACTCCACTCTCGTGCAACTATGGCAAAAATCCTTCACAGGCTGTTTGAAAACACACATGGCTTCGAATTTCTTACCCATACTTCACAAAGCAGAACAATGAAAGAAAAAAAATCGCCCACCATATATATATCACATTGGTTTGACTCAAGGAACAAACAGGGTTTATTTTCCTTTTTTATTAAAACACAATCTGGAATGATCATCATATACAAACATGGCACACCAATGTGGAGTACAAAATAAGATCTGAAGGGATGAGAATAAGCGCCGGATTCTGCAGAAGCTCAGCGCTGTGTGGTGCAGAAAAATGCGAGGAAACAGGACACCGGCATCACATCTGACTGGCTTTCTCCACACTCTTAGCAGCGTCTTTGAGCTTCCCCACCAAATCCTGTACACAATTGATCAAAGCAAGTGAGAAGAATAAAAGCAGATACATAACTTGAGGAGGAAATCTAAATTAAATATCGATGAGTCAGTTATACCCTTGCGATATGAATCAGGAGAGATGGTGCTTTAAATGCTTCATGGATGATACTTTTAATTAAATGCAAGCTAAGTACATTTTCAATGGTTCTATCCTCGTGTTTAATAACTTTATTCTTATCAAGTAATGAAAAGTAACATTTATTAAGAAGGACGCACAAAAAGCAGGGTTATAAAAACAGATTTTCTTCGGAATTCCCCCTGCTGGAAGGAAAAAACTTCCCTGCAGCTATCAGCTGCATAAATCAACATTTTTCTTTCTGTTTAGAGATGAGGAAACTTCTTCTGACTGTCACAGTGCATGAATATTACGGATTAAATTCACAGAGGACGAAATGAAAGTGAGAATCCAGTCCTTCTACCTGTAGCTGCTCCATTGTGCAGGTGAAGTTGATATCTTCAGTGGATCCTCCTTTCTAATAAGAAAAAATAATTACCATGACAAAAAGCTTAAACGTGAAGGGAAAATGTTTTCATGTTATGTGGCAAATTATGACCCTATTTTACCTCCGTGTTGAGAGAAATTGAGTAGAAAGGTTCGTTGACTTTATACACCTGAGCGTTCTGTTGTGGAGAGAGAGAGTGCGTTTAGTTTGACAGGAACACAAAAAGAAGACGCATGTACATTTTCAAAACTGTGTCTCATCTACCTTCATGTGGTACTGCAGACGCCATGACACGTCAGTGATGTGAGGGGGGCACCTTCCTATGCTGGAGGGGGGAGACAGAGGAGGAGACGGTGTTTGCTCATAGATTATACAGAACAGAAACAGGGAGGTTCAGTTGAAAACCGATGATAATTTTACGACGTCTTTGCTGCAGGCACATAGGATCAAAGCGATGTAGAAAAGGAAGATTTATGTTCTGATAAAGTAGCTCATGAGATCGACTTAGTCTAATTTTCTTAAGCCTTGAGAGAATGTGAAACTTCAGTATGTGTGACAATCTATACGACGAAACGTTTTGCGTTTGCCTAACTGTGTTGTGCATGAGCTGAAAATTTGTACACGATGAGGCCCCTCTACAAAGATCGTTTATTCATGAAGTGTCAGAAGCAGCGTTTATATAACAGTTCATCACACTTTCTGATCTGGATTCTCTATCTTCTTTTTATTGGAAGCAACAACAATATTCCAGCTCAAATCGAGTTCAACACTTTCTGATTCTGGATTTTCTCTTTTTTTGAAAGACCCCATTGGACCCCCTTTATCGATCTTACTTGTCTTTTTTTCATTTTTACTTTTCCTTTGGTAGCTTTTAGAAGTTTTTTTTCTGTATGTGTATCTTTGAATGATATCTTCTTTCATTTTTTTAGGTCGGTGGAACATGAATACTTTTCAATGTCCTACTCTGGCCGTTTTGTGAGGTTTTGTGTTCTTATTGCTTGATGTCACAGTGGATGTCATCATCATATTGCTGCAAACCAAAGCTACCTGTGGGCACAAATAAAGGAACATAACCTAACCCCCATATTTGAGTTGTGATATCAAATGCTCACAGTAAAAGTTGATAAGCTATTCAATCACCAATGACCTAAAGTCCAACATTTTCTGTTGTCTTGAAAAAAAAACTTCTGGTGTAAATGTTGCAGTTAAGGCAAAGTGAAAACAAAATCTCCCTTTTTCTCTCTCATTCTCTCACCTCGCTAACAGATGCTCCAGCTCCTTTTTGTGCTTCTGCAAAACAAAGCACCACCCAAGAGTTAAATCAAATGAGTCAGAGAAACGTGATGAACATGAAATAACTGTGACAGTATCATTTACCTGATATGAGCTGAAGAATATTTCTATTCTCTCTGCACTGAATGTGAGCTCTTCAAGGCAGGAGCTGCAAGAGAAGGACATTTCAATCAGCAGCAGCAGCAACCCTTAGCCCTGAACAAGTCAGAGTTTCTTTCCTTCTTTCGTTCTTTACGACACGTTTAAACTGGCATTTTAATTGCACACCATGTTTTTTTTTCTTCCAGGGAAAGAGAAACAAAGCGTGAGTAAGTCAAATCTCATAGACGGTGCCTTCAAACGTGTATATACAACCAAACTCACTACATGGACCGAAATTACATTTAAGGAGCAGTTTTAAACTCAACAAAAACTTTTACGGTTTTACAAATGTTCCGTTATAATGTCCAGAGGGTGAAAATGACAGCTCGAAAGTAAAACAGAGAATTGATGGTTAGAACTTTTATTTCAGATCCATTTTACCACCCAAGACCCAGCGTCAACATGCGTACATGAAATTTCGGTCTCAGGATCATGATACTTCTTATTTCTAAACTTTTATCTGTTAGCCACATTTGTTAACACTCCCAACAGTATCTTTTGGTGAAATCACAACTTAACACAGATTTTAGCGAAAAAACAGTCTAGTTGTGCACAGTAACACTTATGACTAAAAACTAAGAGCTGACTAATAACACTAAAAACAACTTCCTGTACAAAGACCAAGTTTAGTTTTCATAGCCTTCATATAAAGTCTTTTTGATCCCAAATAGCAAGGGAAAAAATTAAAAATACACACCAGATAGAAACTCAGGTCTCACGAGGTTAAGCCGGTAAGGGTAAAATCTAATTGATTTTTTTTAACATTTCTGCATAAACTTGTAGAGTTTTAAAATACCCCCGAAGCTGCAAAATACACATTAATGTTTAAAATCTGTCCTGAACATCAGTACAGACGTACAGGTAAAGAACATGTACAGTTACATTGCACACTTTAAGGGCACCAACTTTATTAATGATTTCATTTAATCTAAAGTAATTTTTGAAGTTAAAAACAAAAGCTTTTGCCCCTTTCTCTTGCTGTTTTGGACTTTATTTCGAATCTATGATAATTTAATACATTGTTCCTCCCCAGGCACCGTCAAGGTCTTATGAGAAATCCAGGCAGCAAGGTCAGATATTATTGTCCCAGTGAAAAAGAAGAGTGCAAACGGCTTATGTGAGAGCGACCTGTCACATTGTGTGATGTGAGCACAATTTGCATTATAGAGGCAACTAATGAGCCTTTTCGGAGAAATCAGCCACGAGCCTGTGCTGCAAACAGGAAACTATCACGCGTCCTTCTCCTACCTTATCGTCGACTTGTCTGCGTTCTGTTTGACCGCCTCTAGTATGAAGGTGGTAACTGCAGTGTGGGTCTGTTTGAGCTGGATCTGGTCGATCTGCTTCAGCTCGGGTTGATCTGGAACCAAAGAAACATAAGGAGGAAGTTGCAGTTGAATAGCTGGAGCATGCTGGAGAAAGGAGACTGACGGAGACCTGCGATCCATACTGTTGCTCTCCAGATTGACGTGCAGAATGGAAATCAATCATGATTTGCATGTGAATAGACCCCCTCAGCTGCATCAGCCGGGGGTCCTTTGTTTGTTTGCATAGTAAACATTTCACTTTTTAAATAATTCCACGATTTAAAAAACTGGGCTGCTGCAGAAGGAAGACGTCCTTTTAGAGAAACTGGGTAGTCTCATAAAACGCTTAGATGATATGAATCTATTGGATGAGGTGGATTATTGCGTTTTTACTCATCAAACCGAAGCCGATCGCGTTTAGATGGAAACGAAACAATGTTGCGTTCAAAGACCTGCGCGATTGGTTGTTTATCCGTGATCATTTAGTGTTAATAGAGATCCAAGTAGACTAAAAAAATCTCTTTAATGTGCAAAGTAGACTTGATGGCAGTTTAAATGACAAAAGGCTCCCATGTGATTGAGACTGCTGCTGAATGTAAAGCAGGCTGAAGCTGCAGCAGCAGAGGAAGCTAAGCTCGTTTAGCCCGAACTGACGCTCGGCTGCTGAACCACTTCGCCTCATTAAAGCTCTTAATATAAACTCGGGGGAACCGGTTCACAGAGACTCGTAGCACGCATCGGCGCTGACTAAATCCAGCAAATATCCACACAGCGCTGCTACACTCGAAGAGAAACAGGAAGCAGCAGCGGAGACAAAGCAGGCGCTACAGCAGCGGAGAGGAGGAGGTGGAGGAGGAGGAGGAGAGAGGCAGCAGCTCACCGAGGACCCCCGAGTCTGCGTGAGAGGAGAGCAGGCTCCGGAAAGACACCTCCACCAAAACCTGGAAGCTGCTGTGGTCGAAGGAGGAAGGGTCGGAGAGGGACTGTAGCCCCCTCTGCACGGACTCAGACAACTCCATTTTGCTAACAGGGCTGACCCACGACAGGAGACCACGTGACGGATCAGCTGATGCAGCGTGTGGAGCTGCAGAGGCGATTTCAGGCTTTGGAGCTGGGGCTGCAAATGTGGAGAAATGACACGGGGGTTGGCATGAAGATGTTTCAGAGGAGTGTGTTGGTTACAGAGAGCAGTTCAATGCCAGTTAAAACTGATTAGCTCTTGGGCTATTGAACAGTTTCTTCTGTAGTTGGAATTTACTCATTTGAATAAATTCAACCAGATAGGAGATGGAAAGTGAAAGAGCAACTGTAAATCTGAATGAATTATATAGCGTATTGTTTTTCTTACTCATGTATTGAATCAAGTTTTCAACAAGTATATCAGAACATCTTTTTTCAACTGTTGTACAGACAGATGGATCAAATCACATACAGCTCATTATCACAAGGGTGACTTACAAAACTGAAGACATTGTCAAATACAGTATAATGTTTGTTTATTACTTGTGTGTTTTTTATCTTATTATTTTTGTACCTGTGTGCTGCTCTATCCCTTGGTGTTAAATGCTGCTGGAATATGATTTTCCTAAGGGATCTATCTATCTATCTATCTATCTATCTATCTATCTATCTATCTATCTATCTATCTATCTATCTATCTCATACCTGATGCATCCTGTTACAAAAGACAAACGAGAAATTCAGGCAGGAAACTGGGTTGAAATACTGACACTGGCCTAAGATTTAAAACCAGAAAACTTCTTATTTTTTTTCTCCTGAACTGAAATCTACTGACGAACCTTTGGGCTTCATGATTCAGACACAGAACTCTTAAAGTGAAAGCTGAACCAGACCTTTGTTTCTGTGCCTCTACAGTCTGTGTGACATCTTTGTCAATTAATCAGTTCATCAATCTTTGTTTACATAGCCTCAAGTCATAACGTTATCTCAAATTTTACAAAGCATTAGCATGTCTAGACCTGTTCACGTTGATATATTTTATTTTGTTGTATTCAAAGAAATCCAAAAACAAGTCAAGATAAGTCTTATCTCAAATTAAACCACCACGAGTACAGCACTTAGTAGCATTTAGTAAGTTACACTGGCAAGGGGAAACCCTCCCTTTAACGGACAAAAACCTCAGGCAAAACCATACTCATGTTACACAGACATCGCCTCGAATATTTATCAATTCTTTGATCATATATTTTGAAGAATGAATGGGGACATATTATGAAAAAAGAACAGATGGTGAGGAAGATTTTTTGGACCTGTTGGTCTGCATATTTTTTAAATTCATGTAACTGTGTCAAGGGAAGGTGTTTATGCTGTAAATAACTCTGTCATACCTTAACATGCTCAGATGATATAGTTAACCTTATCTACAAATGTTCTTTTCCATCTTGGGAACTTCCCCTTTAAAGGGTCTTGAGACAGCCATTAAAAAGCCTTTTGGTGAGCCAACTAGGTCACATTTAGATTCACATTAGATTAGATAAAGGTGCATATTTAATGGTTTAGCTCCAAGAAGGTAAAATTTGAATAATGCATGATAAGTTTACCTCTGTGTTTATGTGTGCATTAAAGGTGCAGACTAATGTCCTCTGTTATTTATCTCTTTGAGTAACAAAAGAGGTCTTTCAGGTCAGTTGTGACAATGTTGAATTAAAAATAATAATAAAATAGAAACCGTAGGAACACATTTTACATCTATCTTCACTGTTGTTTTAAGCAAAACACGTTTCGTTCATTTTGATTTTTGCTTGTTTTTCTTATGTTAGGCTCAAAATCCACCTCCACACCTGTCTTTTATTTGACGCCCTGCATTTAATCGGCTATTTCTGCAACAGCAATTCACGGCTAAAACTCATAGGGGAAAAACTGTTTATTGTGGCTTATGCAGAGGTCATTACTCATATCAGAATGTATCATTTCCTGACGAAGCTCCCTGCAGACTGACGTTCATTATTGTGACACCAGGAGAGCTGCAGTGTCTCGCGCCGCCACACGCGCTGCAGCTCTATCACAGTGACCTCTGACTCCGAGCTTTATTCAAAGTCCAAGCTGGCTCAAAGTCAGCTTCTTTAACAGATTAGCTTTCCATCTCTCTTCTTAATGATTCTTTTCAACCTCAAAATATATTCCCAGTCCGCTTTGTGCGTCCGACTTCCACCGCAGCCTTTCATTACGACGTCTCGCACATTAAAAGAAAGTATCAAATCTAAATAAAACTGCGTCACAAGCTTCACGTGCACCGGATTTATGCCTGCGTCATAAACTGTATCAACTCTTGATGCTTCAATATTCTGGGCCATGTGCTACCTTATATATTAACATATGGAAACTCGAAGGCGTTAAATTCCTTAATATTTCAAAATAAAAGTCTCATGTCGAATCGGAAAAACTATCAAAATACAAGAATAACGGTTAAATCTTGACTAAGCCTTTTTTCCTGCTAGTACATTGCATCAGAGACTTGTCATCCTAATCTCCTGATTTAGATCATATCACTCTCCATTTTTTCTGTGACCACATCTGTGAGCAAAGACTTTAAGTGCAACGAACTCTACAGATGTAATGATTTTGGTTCTTAACCCCATGAGACCCGAGCTTTGGTCTAATGTTCATTTTTTTTATTTCTCCTTCCTGTTTGGGATAAATAAGACCTAAGAAGTGCAATAACCAACCTTGGTCTTTGTGCATGAAGTCATTGGTTGTCAGTTGTGTTATTAAGTTGTGAAGTTATTAGAGAGTTGTGAGTTGAGGGGTTATCTTTCATAAATACACTGGTTTCTATTTAGAACATTTGGATAAAATTTTTCATCTTTCTCTATTTTCCTCCAGGAGCTGCTGTGGGAGTCTTTTGCAGATATTCCCGCCATCTTGTTTGAACTGAAACGTTTGTTTTTGTTTTTTTTTTTTTATAAATATAACGATATTATTTTTTATTTCACCTTTCTTTTATTATGTAAAAATGTTTGAGAACCGGTTCAAACACCACAAACATCTGATCTGATCTGGCCTATGTGTAATGTTGTGATATCACCAAAAGATGATGTGGGCAATGTTCTCATAAAAGTGGCTAACAGGTCATACTTTCAGAAAATAAAGTATCACAGGTTTGAGAAGCAAAAATGTATTGTCCAAATTTGTGTACAGAGGGTCTTGGGAGGTAAAAACAAGGCTTTTTTTTTTTACACAGATACAGTTTTCTTTCTTTTTCTCCTCATCTGATTTACTCACTCTGTTGTGTTGTGAACAAAAGATTAATGTTAAGATTTTACATAGGCCAAATAATTGGCAAAAAGACAAGAAAACTGCATTTTCATGTCAAATAAGTCGTTTTAAAGTGGATTATGGAGTCAAAAGAGCAAGGACTTCTTAATTTAATGTATTTATACCCGAGATAAAGGCTAATGTGCTCAGGCTTACTTTACTACGTGAACTCTAGGACGTGTATAATCTCCAAAAAGTTGAGTAACCCGATAAATAAAGTTAAACTTTACTGAATTGTGACATGTCTGTTAATCTTAAAGTCTGCATTGATTGTATAAGATACGATCTTACTGCAGCCCTCTGGGCTTGTCGGTTTTTGCAAGAATTTGTTGCACCAACCTTTGTTCTCCTGTCATATTTTATCTATCTTTTTAATAATAGTGGCTCATTTACTTACGAAAGAGCAGCATAAAGATATAATCCCTCAGTTGTCGATTCCCACTTTGAAGGATTTACATTATGTCAAACTGGAAACATCCCCTTTAAGAGGACCCTGTGACTTTAGAGTATGTGTGCATTGTGAACAAAAAGGGGACACGTTTCCAAAATTAGGTCATTACCCATGTCAGTGTTTGCAAGGATGGATTTCCATTCTTCTCTGGTTTTAACAGTGGTCAAGGATAAAGTCAGTGCATAATGAAGCTTTTACAAAGAGGAATCCGTGTCTAAGCTGACACAAATCTGCCATGTTTTTACCTCCAGACTTTTAGACATTCAGGATATATTCTACAGAAAAATGGATCTGTGATTCTACAGATTACTGTAAATGGGCGATTTTCTGATGTGGTGTTTTCTCTGGTACTTTTTGTTTTCCATCCATGTTCTGCTTGCTTGTTATCCATCACGTCAAATGTCTTCATCCTGAAGAAGACAGCCTCCATTAGCGATGGGCCGCTTCAATATCTATTAAATCCTTTTGCCATCAGCATCAGAAGCTGCAGGCTCCACTTTGACTCAATGATCATGTCAGCTCTTTTTTTTTCAGGTGTATTTGTCCAGAAAGAAGTGTCTTAGAAGTTTCTTGACTTTTTTCTAACAAAAAAGAACGATGAACTATTTCTCAGCACGAGTTTCCAGCAGTGTGAGAGTTTTCTTTCTTTTTATTATAGCTAAAATAAAAGGCAAAGAAAGAAAGAAAGAAAATCCCTCCCTATTTTTCTTTGGACTTTCTCCCACATTAACTTTAAATGAACAGAAATATTGTCGTGCCTTTGCTGCTGATACTTTACGATTGTAGAAACTGTGTTCTGCACTTTCTCCAGTTCTGGCTGGGGGATCATACAAAAAGATATGGACGTTTACTATTACGCAGAACCGTAACAAATGTGTCTTGTGATTTAGGTAGTTCTCAGACTTGGGACTATAAAATCCAGTCAAAGGAGGTGTGTTTGTACTTTCCCACAAAACCCAGTGAATGGGTAAAGTCAAGCAAGATCATCCTGGCCATATGAAAACCTACCTACATTAATTTGAAAGAAATGCTGACATTAAGGAAACAGAGAGGGGGAGAGAGAGAGAGAGAGAGAGAGAGAGCAGCTCTTCTTGACCGCCTGACCCCTGTCCCAGGACCTCAGACCTACCTCCCCCTGATCACACACAGACTTTGAGAAAAAACATGCCTGAAGTCCATAAACTACCTGCTCTTTCCAAGCACAGCAGCTAGATTCGGTCACTACTGTGACAAGAGCAGAACATGTAACAGACTGAAACCACCATGAACCCCGAGCAGGAGGACAGACCAGGCCCAGGACTAGAGCCAGAACCAGGACCCACAATCAGTAAATGAGGGTGTGCACCCAGGCTTTTTGACTCGCCCTGTATATGTAAATATAAATGTAAAAAAAAATAAAAAAAACTCTGTACAATTTTTCATTTTATTGTTTGTACTCTTATACTTACTTTTTGTAATTTTGCAATATTTTTGATGAAGAGTCAATTTCTATTCTTTTTTTTTTTTTTTTTAAATTGTTATTGAATCCTCTTTACCCTGCATGCTTGTTGCAGATGTGCAACAAGCATGCAGAGTGTCTGGCTGTATTTTTTCCTATGTCACACTTTTGGCCATGTAAACGTTTGTTTTTCATGCCAACAAAGTTTTTTTAACCGAGCTGAATTGAGAAAAAGAGAAGAAAAAAACGGGTTGCGTTGGCACGACTTCACCCCTGAGGGCGTAAGGTGGGACTATGATGACAAATGATGAAAGATAATATTTATGCAGCTTGCATGTCATATGCAAGTAAATGATTTCACGTAGGAGACCTTGGTGAATAAATATAAATAAATAAATATATTTTTCTCCTGTTCCTTGTTTTTCAGGCGATTTTGACTCTTTCCCGGTTTACCCATAAGCAGGGACTGTTTTCTTGGCAACTGGTTAGCTTACGAAATTTTCAACTTCAGAGTGGCAGTCTTATTGGCAACTAAATATGTTTGATAATATTTCTGATTCCAATAGCAAAAATGAAAGGGGAGGCAGAAGGACGAAAGAGCAGCAGGTCGGGGACGGAACAAGGGAAACTATCGGGTGAGTGCATCAATGAAACACAGAAGCTTAGAGGAGCAGGAAGACTGTTTTGTCCTCTATGGATTTACTTTACTGTCCTTTGAGCAGTTCTTTTTTTTTTCAACTTTCTCAGCCATGAATTTTAGCATGTGGAATAAATTATTCATGAAGCTCTTTTAACGTTAGTTCATACTGAATTTTAAAAAGTGTCTGTTGCTGTTTATAGTATTTTTGTAATTGAAAAACCCAACTTGTTGCAATTTAACCAAAGAAAATGTTCCCCCTGCCAATCAAGCCTCCAAAATTGGATTGGGTCAGTTTTGCTTGATACTTTTCTCGTGTTTTTTATGCTTAGAATAGAGTTCTCCGTTTAAAAGACTGTTATATGAAGTCAATGGCATCTGAATTTGAATCAAGATTTAAAGCGTTGTCGATCGATCAGATCGATCAGCATATTTAAACACCTTGCTGCCCTTTTATTTATTTATTCTTTAGAAAAGTAGTTTTCCTCCAAATTTTTTCTAAAATACATTTTATAGAAAAAAACGACAGAACTATTTTGGTCAAGCTGTCATTTAAAAAATGGTTTTGGTTTATTATTTCATGAGAATTTACAGTTTATTTTAAAGTTGGTTTTAGAAACACCAAGTTAATGCTTCAAACTCCAGGCCGCAGAGGTCAAGACCTCCACATCCAGGAGGCCCAAGTAAAGGAGGAAAAAAATAGTCTGACGAAGAAGATTTAACTTATATTTGGTTTTCATTGTAGCATTTTAAAATGATATAAACAACCTGGCTTACAAAATAGCTGTGCAGCTCACAGTGAGGACATAAACACCCGTTTGCGTGCTGTCAAAAATGTTGTGTTCAACGGCTTCTCCTTTCAGCTTCACTTGCTAAAATAAATGAGAAACCCTGGGACCAATCTGCTCCCTGTGATGTGGTGTAGAAGTGAATTTATTAAGCAAACAAGCAAACGAAACACACGCAGGGCTAAAGTTTTTATGAGGCTGTGTCGAGGTCATTTTGGAGGCAAAAGAAAACTGTTTACAGAGGGAGAAACCCCTCAGTGTCAGGTGTGTGCGCACAACGCTTTAGGATGCAAGTGAGGATTCATGTGAGTGCCTTAAAAAACAGGGGGACCGAGAAAGAAAGGGGGAAAGAGAGAGAGATTTTTGACAGTGTGACTCTGCCCCCTGTTGGAAAAAAATGCCCACCCACCTCCCTTTCTCTTGCCTTTAATTTGCTGTTAAATAATTCATTATCTCAAAAAGCTTATCATTTAAAATCGGCTGATTTTTACCCAGCCTTGTTCTTTTTAATAATTCAGTCTCGGTAAAATCACCTGCATGTAGCTATTCGAGTTTAAGGATTATCAATAAAATTCTAGAGATACATCAAGAGTGTTGTATATGCGTTGGCAACGCTGATTTACATTTAAGAGAATATTGTTGATTAGTGCCGCAGAAAAGCAGAGAAAAAAGAGGATGCCCTGCAGACAAAAAGCAGGGCCATATAGAATCTGTAATTAACGTCACCCTGTTAAGGACCTCATTAAAGCGGTTATATATGGAGCTAATTAAATTGTTGTGCTGCAGAGCTTCTTTCCTCTGCTTTATTGAATGTGGTGCGAAATCCGTCAGATGGGCTACGGTCCACAAAAATAGCAAGAGAAAAACGTGAGTTCATCCCAAGACCCCCACCTCACCCACATTTACACACACCAATAAAGGTCAGCATAGGGTCAGTATCTTGCTCAAGGACACTTCAGCTGTGAGTGCGAGTGTCAGCGCAGGAGCAGCTCGGATCCAAAATGGCGGAGTACAGCGGCCTCATTACGGCCGTAGACATTCAGGTAAAACGTGACGTATTTTAAATGAACCGGCCAACGTCATGTTTTCCAATCGCTGAGGGGTCTTCATAGAAGTCCAGGTTCACAACGAGGACGCGCGCACGGTCACGCGCGCCCCCTCGGCCGCTGGGTGGCGGTGGTGTGATTCCTCTCTCTCTCTCTCTCTCTCTCTCTCTCTCTCTCTCTCTCTCTCGGGGGAGCTCATAGCGGGATTCATCGGAGAGGAACAAAGAAAGGAGGGAGAGAGAAGGGGGGTTCTGTGTGTCTGTGTGTGTCTGTGTGTGTGTGTGTGTGTGTGTGCGTGGGGTGGAGGGGGGGTGGGGGTCTCCCTTGTGACAGGAGGACATATATGGAAATTTAAATAGCTCGCATTCACCTCTAGCGCGCATGCCTGCTCTAATTCACTAGACATCACCACTACCACCAAGACTTGGAGCGCGCGCCATGGCAGCATCACCGGTTACGCATAGAGGACGCACTCTGAATGTGACAGATGTTACGGTGATAAAGGCTCCGTGGTGAATTTCTGCTTGAACTGTATAGGGGTTGAGTCTATATGTCCGTCGACCAAAATAGCCTCAGCTTGGTTATGCATCTGGAGCCTTGTCCGCGTGAGAGAGTGTGTGTAACTACACTCTGACAATAAATGGTTTTGGGGTTCAATGCAATTGCAATTACAGCCCTTTAAGCCCGTCTGTCACTGTTACAATAAGGCGGGACAATGTGTGGAGAAGGGATATTAAATGCAAATATCACCTGATGCAAAATTCAATAAAAGGGCTCGGAGGCTTAAATATATCTTTCATTTTTCACATCTGTTTCTGCAGCTGCGTATCAAAATTATCTGATATGTAGGTAAGAACCTTATGTATGCCTTTAAAAAAGGTTTAACTTCCAAAGACTCTACGTCCAGACGTGTGGACGTGACATTTTTGCCCCTCAGACCCATTATACTTCTTTTTTTTTTTTTTTGTAAACTTTGAACAATTAGCCATATTCGGTGATATCACAACTTGACACTTATTTATGTGGGAAAAAACAGCGTAGTTATGTACAATAACATTTCTAACTAAAAACTACCAACTAACTAATAACACCAAAAACACAACTTCCCGCACGAAGACCAAGTTTAGTTTAGGTCTCACTTATCTGAAATAACAACAAGCAATTAAAAATGCACACAAGACAAGAGCTCGGGTCTCAGGAGGTTAAAAAGTGTAACACAGGAAACGTCAATGACGTAGGACAGATAATTGGCCAATTAATGACTCTGGTGAATTCATGTTTGAAAGCCACATTTAAAAAGTACAGCTTTCATGTGAGTTGAAAAAAAATATATAATTCGCTTATTTCAGTATCATTGGTGAATTTTGGTCAACATTCAAACCGATGCTTGTGTTGCTGTTCTCATAAGAATTTTTAATACATTGTTGAGTGCTTAACCTCATTGTTTTTACTGAAAAGGAAAAACACACAAATAAGGCAAAATGAGCATTGAAATTTGCTGTGTAATTTGTGTTTTTTTTCTTCTTTTATTTTTATGTTTTATATTTATATTTTATTTTTTAATACTGCATTTTATTTTGTAGGTTGCTTACAGTGAGGGAGCCGGTATTTCCCTGCCCGCGCAGCGGCAGCTGTTCCTCCAGCTCCCCGGTGAAAAGCAGCTTCCTGCCGGCGGCTGCTGCAGCTTTAAGCCGCTGGTCGGAGCTCGACTTCCCTTCGAGTCCTGCTCGCCTCTACGGCACGACAGCGCCGCGCCAAACACAAAAGGCAAGTGCTATAAAACTAGCGGAGTTTTATCTTTATCTTTAACGAAGAAGAAAAAGTTTCTGTAAAATGTTGAGGACGCCTACTTTTATTTCGGAGTCAGCACATATTCTGAGTGTGTGGACCCGCCATGATACCCTGCTGCTGACCGAGGAGGAGGCAGGCAGTCCAACTATTTAGGTTCACATGTTGGGCTCTGCTTCATTTCTCTTTTGCCAAATTTCGATCAACGTGTTTTTCTCAATGTATGATGAACAAACACGTTTTGGCCAAACATGTTTTTTCAGACTACCCATTTTAAAAAACATCAAAAAACAGTAAATCAGTGCCTTTTTTTCTCTGTTAATTATTGCAGCTGGTGTGGAGTCTCACTCTTCTTTGCAAGGAGCCCATCATACAAGGATTTTAACAAAGCATCAACTGTGTATTGGTTCATTCAAGGCTGAGTCTTGTTTTAGTCTGTCCACATGTTAAAGCCTCAATCAGAGGCAGGGCTCTGGATCAAAGTGAGTTAAGTGAGTAATTGAACTTTGTGGTTACAAAGGTTACAGTCTGGTTGACATGTTGCCAGAAAAATCTACCCCCACCCCCCAACCCTTTCTTCAGCTCCCACAGGTTGACTGTTTCTTTGTGTGTGTGTGTGTGTGTGTGTGTGTGTGTGTGTGTGTGTGTGTGTGTGTGTGTTTGTGTGTGTCCACCAAGTTTCAGTTAGTGCAAAGAGGAGGAGAATTTGTTGGTGGTGGATGTAAAATATTGTATCCCTGACCTGGCAACAAAACTCCTGAATATCACTGCATTCATCTTCCTTGTAAAGCAGCATTGAACTCTTCTGTAGTGTTTGGAGAACGTCAGCAGCCAGAAATGTAGCTATCACTCTATATAGCAGATAAAACTGCCATTATTTGGAAAATATCCAAATATCCAGATATTTAGTCTCAAGGTTCTGTTATGAAGGAATCTTAACAATAACAGTCAGTGTCAGCCTTTTTATATTTGAAGGCCATTTACACATTCAGTGACCATGTTTCAAAACCTCTGTATGTACAGAAATACTCTTATTAACATTAATAAGAAATTCTGCTTCAGGTTTATACAGACCAGAGCCATTTGGAAAATACAAAATAAGGAATACCAAAATGTTAGTCTTTCATTTCAGATACTATTCTACTCTGCAGCTTAAACTGAATGTGAGGTCAACTCAGTGCTTCTGACAGACAGACAGACAGACAGACAGACAGACAGACCGATAGGTAGGTAGGTAGACAGAAAGGTAGATTGGTAGATAATAGACAGGATGAAACGGACATGCTTTCTAAAATAACAGTAAAAACAAAAATACCACAACTGCCATAAACTGAATTAATTAAAATAAATGAATCATTAAGTACTCAATAAAATTATATAACTAATCAAAGAAACTGACTTTATCCATTATAATTAAAATTAAAGTGATTCAACCTTTGGATCTAATAGGTTAAGTAAAATATACAGTAAACAAGTTGACATATGCAGGTGGGCTGGCGTGCACCACAGCCCAAAATGAAAACACTTTACTATCAGGCAGGGTGAAGGACGGCACTGAGGTGTCTCAGTTTCCTTGTTCTGGGGGTCTTAAGCGAGGATCAACTTTCATGCAAGCACTCCCAAAGAAGGATGTTTCTTTGTTCTGTCAGCACCAGTCCACACAGCCTCTCATTCTCCCTCTCTCACTCGATTGGAGGAGTGAAAAGGGAAAGGATATGCAGCTATAAAAGATACAACACTGCTTCAGGAGATCCAAGAGAAGACCTTTTATGCATTGCCACATGATGAAAAGACATACAGAGTCCCTCAGTCTGCGAGACAGGACAGAATTCATCCCTGATATTCCAAATAACTGAATGTCTGTACGAGTCCTGCTCACTATGGCGGCTCTATGTGAAATATTTACCGTCCTGTTTCTTTTCCATCAACTGCAGGGTTAATTGAAGATGCTAATGCTGAGTGTAAGCACACATCCATTGTTTGGTGATGCAAAATGTAGCTGATGTGCGCAGAAATGTGCACACTCTCTCTCTCTCTCTCTCTCTCTCTCTCTCTCTCTCTCTCTCTCTGTCTATCTAACCGAGAGGCCACCGTGGGTTTGTGTGGAATGAATACAATGTCGGACACAAAGGAAGCACAGCAGAAAGAAAAGTGTCAATCTCCACCTGACTCAGAGCCCATTATAGGGTGAGAGAAGAGGCAAGGATGTGCGTATATACGTGTGTGTATGTGCATGTGTGTGTGTGTGTGAGGTAAAAGAGAGACATCCAAAGGTGAATAAAGCGCACACATCACCATCAGCAGCCATTATTAGCAGCCTGTGCTGGTTGCCAATCAGGCTGAATTATCCCGCAGTGCATCGACTAGCAGGCAGTTGACCAATGACTGTTTCTTTTACGTAGAAACAAACACTAACTGCACGCTCTGATTTCATTTCCTATCCTTTCTGTCACTCTGCTCATTGATTTTCTTGTGTGCTTCCAAGTTGAACCTCTCTACCATCAAACCCACCTTCCTCCACTTCCAGCAGTGTCTTTCCATTCTGTGTTTCTTTGTCCACAGCAAAGAAACAAATAGCTTGTCATTTTTTTTCTGCACAGTGATGAAATCTGCAACAGGCGCTCTTGGTACATGTATGTATGAGTGTGCTCGTGTTGTTTTTCAGGGCAGGGGAGAGCAAGCAGCAGTCTGATCCATACTAATGTTCATTGATAGGAAAATCAATGGTGCATTGATCCAAGACTTGGCTCTAAGGTACGGAGGAGGGGGTTGCAAGTGTGAAGACTGGAGGAAGAGCAGCAGAAATTGGGGGAAGAACAGCAAAGGAAGGAAATGAGGTAGATGAGTGAGAAAAAGAGGGATAGGATGAACGTGCAGGCCTCTGTGTCTGTGCATGACAGAAATGAGACTCGAGCGTCGCTCCCTGCCATTGGGGGTGGGTAATTATATGTGTGAACAACCTGTCGCGGCCTAACTATTCTCTTTTTTCTCTACCTCTCATAGAGCCACACTGGAGAGTGCATGGACAAGCCTCAAATGGAACCTGAGAAGAAGAAAAAATGAAGAGAAACGGGAGAGAAGAGGAGGAGGGGAGGGAGAAAATCAATTTTCCCAGACAGAGGCAGGCTGGTCTAATGGAGGTCTAAAAGAAGAGGAGGAGAAGAGGACATATTTTCCTCTGATTACCTCCTCTAGCTTCTCTGGCAAACCTTGAAAGCTAGCATCCCTAACGTTGCCTCCCTCATCCGACCTTTCTGCAGAAGGTATGGACTCTAGATGCTTCTTTTAAAGGGCAGTGAGGCTTTGAGTTGAAGAGGTCAGAGCACATGAAAAATCCTTACATGCAGAATGACTTAATCAGGTGAAAAAACACAGTGACCTGATAGAGTTTAGACTGAAATGTTATCGTGTCAACATACTTGGAATCACTTTTCTATTTAATCTCAATTCTGGAAAACATTATATGGCCACATTGAAGTAATTTATTTTTCTTTGTTAACCTCCATGCTGCCCTTCAAGGAAGTTATGCAACCTGTTGTTACATCTCTGAGAGAGCAAATGAACTCCATTAAGTGAATACAGGTTTCCATCTGGTCAAGGGAATCATTGAGAGAGTATAAAGAAAGAGAAATTTGTCATTAGGGTATCTACCAGATAAAGTACCTCTTGGATTGGGATTTTAATGAGGACAATCTGTCTGATGTCACATAACCTGGTCACAGTGTCCAGTTTCCATCATCTGCTTTGATAATTTGATGGTTGAAATGGTCATTTTTCAGTGCATGAAATGAAGGCAGTTGCAACTCTTGTTGGGTTATTTCAAAATGTTAATTCTCTCCTTAAGTGCAGTTCAGAGGAAGAAAACCTGCTGGATTTCAGAGGGGCAATAAACCAATGAAACATTTTTGAAATCAAAATGAAATCCTAAAACCTAGAGGCTATTCTCTGAGGACACCATGACACTGGCCCACTTTGCAGAGCCTCGAGTTGAGCCAATGAAGGACTTCTGGTACAGACTCTCTCGCTTAAGTTTGCAGTTTAACTACCAACCAAATTGGCATTTTGAAGTGAGCTGTTCGCTGTGGTTGCATCTAAAGACCTGGATTAAAAATGAATTAGACAAAGAGAATTGGTGATTGGTTCATGATTGCATTGTTATGTCCCTTTTTGTCTGAAGCTAGTCCACTCATTCTCCAGACAGAGAAAGAATCTGGTCAAACTGTGACAAACTTATGAATGAAGAAACAAATCGTTCATGCTGACAAGATGCTTAAGTCTTACAGAGTTAAAGTCAAGAAAAGGACAGCAAAGCTCCTTCTAAAGCCAAAGCAAAGAACAGTACTTTCTCACTTTCTGTAGCTTTTGGATGTTCTCATTAGGCATGATGGCTTACCCAGCCAAGAAAGAGTGTTTCAGTTAACTTCTCTTTGGGAACATTTACTGTGCACATACAGTATTTCTCCCCCTAAGGAAAGGAAGCCACTAATAAGCTGCTGTGCTGCTGAATACGGGCGAAGGAGAGCCTGTACCACACAGCCTGTCTGTTACTGTGTTTCCGCTGCTCCCTCCCCATCTTGTTGGCTCTTTGTGTGTTTCTCTGTCTCTCGGCCCGTCTCTCCTGGCCCTGTGAGGTGAAAGTGGCTTCCATGGTAACGGCACACTCTGTTTATGCCACGACGTCTCACTTCATCACAAGCTGTTGATGGCTTTGATTTGCATGCATGCCTCTGCGTGTGTTTGTCTCCCCTCATTTCTAGGAAATGCTCCCTAAACACACACATCATACAGGTGTTTATGAGGCCATGAGAGCTGGTTTGAAGCATAATCTGAGGACTTCTGGAGGATCAAATTCCTCAATGAGATAAGGAGCGGTTGTGTCAGTGAGCTCTGTGATGTTTTAAAGTAACTCTTTTCTGTGTTTATGTCAATAAACAACATCTAACAAATGAGAAACATTTGTTTTTGCCATCGTAAACAGGATTTAATCAAAATCACATAGGTTACAGAGAAGAAAGTACAAGAACTCTCCAAAGAATTAAAAATGATTTTTTAAAAATGGCATATAGAGTTTATTGTTCACAAGTTTAAAGATCCTTTGAAAAGGGAATTGGCACTCTAGCTGTCAAGACAAAAAAAATGTAAATTCAATCATCCTCATTTCCTTGTTCTGAGAGCCGATCCCATACACTTAACCACTTAAATTAGCAGCAGAAACAATGATTATGACTTCTTTTCACCAAAACCAGTCACCCCCAATTAGTGGAGTAGGGGGAAATGAGGGGGAGGTGGGGGTGAGAGCAGAGGAAGGAGGAGGGCCTGGCTAGCAGGACCCCATGCAGGGCAGAAAAAGGGGAAAAATGGATTCCATACCAGGAAATCCATTAGGGCCGGGGTGCGGCGTGGAGCTGGCAGCACACAGTGACCGCCGTGTTTTTTAAAAATTCCTCATTAGGTGTAATTTCTAAATTATAATCAGCATGGGCAGAATGAGAAGGCGAGGATCTGACCAGCTCATCAGGATAATCAGGGTAATAGCATGATTCGGCAGACGTGGATGAAAACCAAAGAGAGCAGGGGAGCATGAGAGGGGAATTTTAATTCTGCTGCTGCTGGACACCAACTCCTGGACATTTTTCTGCTTTTTTAAATCTATTTTACAACTGCATTTTCTGGATAATTGCTGTATTGAGTAGGGGGATGGGAAGCTAAAGCAACAAGCTAATGGGAAGCAGAAGTCTGAGGCTGAACCGGTAACTCTCCTCTTCTTGTTCTGCAGTATTACAGGAACAAGGTAGAGGTGGAAAAATTGGCAAAAGTGAAGAGAAAGAGTGTAAAAGGAGGAGAAAGAAGAAGAAGGTGGGTATGTGAGAGGAAAGGGAGCGAGGGGCCAATGCAAGGGAAAGAGGGAGAGTGAGGGAGAGAGGAGGAGGGGGAAGAAGTTAATTTGCACATATTAGAGAGGGCAGGATTTTTCATTAAAAAGAGATTGAAGTTGATATATGCCTGTGCGCTCCTGACACACTGTACACTCTGATTGTGTTAAGTCCTTGACAGAACAAAGGATTTCTCTCTCTCTCTCTCTCTCTCTCTCTCTCCCTTTTTCTCTCTCTCTCTCTCCATCTATCTCTAACAGGCCGGCTGCAGCTCTGCCAGCATTTTGCAGCTTTATGGAGCTGTTTCATGGTGAATGGAGAATGGAGGCACACACAGAGTGTCATATCACCTCAGCCCCCCCCCCCCCCCCCCCCCCCCCCCCCCCCCCCCCCCCCCCCCCCCCCCCAATGCATATGCATACACTTACTTTCTTATTCATGTAAATGAACACTCATGCAGGGTAGAAAATGGCCTTCAAGCATGCACACTACCTTTCCATTCCCTCCTGTGAGTGTGCATTGAACCAGGTTGTGACAGGCTTTAGCATAACGTTTGTTTTTTCTTCATTTCTGCTAACAGGAAGGAAAGAGAGCGAACATTTAATGCTGGTGAAAAGAAGAAATGAGGAGCTACCATCCAAAAGGTGAAAGGTATTCGCTCCAGTAAGCTGATCCATGGCCTGAAGCAAAGTCATACCTGCTGCAGATACAACACAAACGATAATAACAGCTCTTTTTAATGCTCTTCTGTTTCGGCACACTCAACTGGTTTACATCTTTCCTTTTTCTTTCCTGCTCCCTCTCTTTTATCTCGCTTTCCTCAGGCCACATCTGTCATTCCACGCTGGAGGGTTATACCTGATCTTTGACCTTAGTTAGCGCAGCCCTTGAGACCCGCTTCACACAAACACACACAAACATAAGAAAGGAGCACACACACAGAAAAGAAGATATTGATTGGTGATAGATAGATAGAGCAGGGCCTGCCTGATAAGGAGGCCATATTTGATGTTTGTTCTGGCAGCAGGGAGAGATTAAATCACAATGACCAGCCTGCTCCGTCCTTGGTTTCGTCCCCACTCAAGGCTTTGCAGGGGTTTAGGGGTCGAGCTTAAGGGATGACGGGTGAGGGATTGTGGACAAGGGGCGCCTGGTCTACTTAAATCCACTGTGCTAAGAGCCATTGATTAACATGACTACTAATGTTATTCAAGGGTGTGTTTTCGTGCATTCCGAGGTTTTTAACATTTCAGCCTCTTAGATGCACAACAATTGCTTCTATTCTAAATACAGAGCTTTGTTTTTTCTCCCTGGTCCTTGCAGTACAATGTATTAGACTGATTGACAGGCATCAGTATAAATGCGGAGGCTCACAATGAGTGCGAGCCAAGGTCTTTTTCCATTTATAAACACACACAGTCACACACAGTCACACTAGAGCTCCTGCTCTACACAACACACTACTCTTGGGATATAACTATTCTTGCTTTATCCCGAGCAAGTTCTCAACCTTTAAAACTGAGGGATTTCTATGGGCTTACATTTGTGCCTCTAGAATTGAATTTGAATGAATGTGTTGAATTTGAAAAGCCTGATCTGAAATTGAATTAAGTGTTTGAAATTCAATTTATTTGTTTTGAAATTGTATTTTAACTGCTTGGAAATTCAACTCTCTTTGCTTGTGGAGGGCAGATGGCCTAATAGATTAGGTCGCTCTCCATGAGGTTTGCCTGTACGTGGGCGGCCTGGGTTCAAGTCTGACCTGTGGCTACTTTCTGGCATGTCACACCATCCTACTTCTACTTTATCCACTGTGCTCTCCTATCCATTAAAGGCACAAAAGCCCAAAATATGACTTGAAAAAAACTCTTCGTTCCTAAAATTCAAATATATAAAACTCAATTTCACTTCAGCACGGCATAAGCTTTACGTTATCTACATCCATGAGGAAAAGTACGCAAGTGCAGATTTCTCTTCATGTTCACTTATGACCTTGGTTAAACTCTGTTTTATTTCGACATGGTTGTTTTTGAGTTACATGACTTCATAATTGTGGAAGTAGAAATCTGTGCCCAGTTGGGGGTATGTATCAATAATTATGAATAGTGTAAGTGGATCAGCTTTTCTGGGAATTAATCTCATTGTTGATGAACTTTCTTTAGTATCTATGCCTCACTGATGGACATTATGCTATTGCGTGTTGGTGGCCAGGCTGGTTATAGCATGTTTGAGCCGATCATAAAATATGATCACAGGACTTGTGTGTTTTCACAGGTTATGCATTAAACATTTGTGCAATAACTTGTGCCTATACGTTTAAATTATCTTCAGGAGCCCAAATTTTGTACTTCAGTGGATCATTATTATTTATGCAAACTGAGGCATTTACAGATCAGTTAACAAACAAAAACTGTCTGAAGACATATTGGTTATTGTACTTGGCAAAGACATTTAACATCAGAATATAATGTAAAACCTGCTCCACACATGAAAACACTTGGGTCTGCGGGGAACATGTGCTCCAAATTCACTTGTGGGTTTAACATGTGACACCGTTTTCCCCCGAGGACACGAACACTCTCTTTCCTTCCTCCTGATTCCTCTTAATCGGTGGTAGATGGCAATTTTCCCCTCCATGTTAACTGTTGTGATAAACTCATGTCATCGCTACATGCAGAGCTACATGCACTTATTACATAAGTGTGTTTGCATCTTAATAAATCAATCTCTGCTCTTGCAGCAAAGTGACCTGGGTGTCCCCTTTTACATAAGCAGAGCCAACCCAGGACCGAAATCCTCCCCACCCCACCCCAGTGGAAAAAAGCAGCATGTGTACGTATGAAAGGCTGTATATGTTGGCCAGTGTGCGCGGTCTCGAGGGTTGGGAGATTATGTCGACAAAAGGTGCACCTGGTGCTTTAGATTGAGTTTCTCTCCTCCCCTTCCTCCCTTTATCCCTCTTCCATCCCCCTCTCCCCCTCTCCTCCTCTCCTGTGGCCATTTCCAACATTACCCTGGGACTTTTAAAAGATTAGACACACAGCTTTAGGACTGTACCACTAATGCTGGTTTACAGTTTGGACAGTAGCACTTTTTAACATTAGATATACCTGCCAGTTACAAGTACACATCTTCTGCTTCCTTTCTTCTCTTATGTGAGCATATGAAATGTGTCAGGGCAGGTTAAGGAGACATGCTACTGTGTAATCCAGATCTCTGCAAAACAGATATGCTCAGTTAAACAGTATCATGTCATAAGGTCTTGCAGGGACGTAACTTGTTGATTGAAGTCACTGTGAGAGGTTTCTGACTGGTTCTGAAACCATGTCACTCCTACACGACCCTTTTATAGCCGATACGTTAAAATGAGATCATCAGTGACAAGACTGGTTAAATCTATATACAGAAATTTTGTGCCTGAGAGCGGTCAGACTTTTTTTTTTGGTATAGCAGGTTTGGCATTCAGCGCTTTCTTGTGCTGAAGGTTATAGCTTCAGTGATAAGAGGTGAGTTTGCAGGCAGAGGGGGCTTATTTTTCCTTTCGGTAACCTACCTTTCACATTATGTTTTGCACTAATGGCTGATACCAGTGCAGGATTAGAACTTGATTTTTCTGTTGTTTCAGATGGAAAATCTCTACAACAAGGGCTTTGCTAGGCTGAAGCGCAAAAGGGCATTGAACAGGACTGAGGGCTAACACAGGAGTCTGAATGCTGCACATCATGACACCAGGACTGTGACAGGTGGAATTAACCAGAGGGTTCACTCGCCTTTTCAAATCTGGCTAGTAGCAATCAAAGTTCATAAGGTTTTGTTGATATGTTGCAGATGGTAATTTGAGAGGGCAACAACACAACACACTGGCTCATTAGTCTGCGTCCTGCAAAATATTGTCTGAACCAAGAAAATAGCTTTAAGAAGAAGATCCACACTTAGTTTGGTTCCACAACAAATGTACATGTTGACAAGAGCTACATCTTTGTAACAGTAGGTGATAATGCTCATGGGAAATGCAGTCATCATGATTGATTTTCTTTTGAGGGGTCACCAGAATCAACTCGATATTAATGTTCCCTACAGAGACTTAAATATTCAGTGATTTATTCTTTCAACAATGCTCCTATAAATTCTATTGTGTAAGTTCTTGATGACTGGCATCTTCAATGGGAGTCTTTAGATTCGCTATACCCCTACGCCATGGTGAATACGTGGGGATAAGGCGACTTCTTTGCTTAGATGATTTAAAAGGTCTTTTGGAGAGCTTAAAGTTTGAGTTCAATTTATGACCCTTACTATACAAAGTAGATTTGCTGATTTTGTTGTGGAAGTAGTATTTTTTTCTTGCCAAAAATAATGTCAAAAATCTGTCTCTCATCTTCATAAACAGCCAAACCTTGTCTTAAGTGCTCTCATAAATAGTTTTCAGTATCAACATGAGTCTGATTCATAACTGGTTAAAAACTCCTCACAGGAGCTTCAAGGTACCTAATTTATGAGTTGAGCACTTTCAGTGAGTCACTAGATATTTATGAAGAGTCTACAGACTACATTTATGGGTTACTAAAGAGGAAAAAATCAAAAATCCACAAACCAGAAAAGACATTTCCTCACTATTACTTCTACATTTTATTTTATGTGAAACGTATGGAAGATTTACAAGCAGGGAAGAGTTCAGATTCAAAATAATGTGAGTAACTGATGACAATGTGCTAAAAAAGTCACATGGATTGCTTAATTCTTTCAACTGTCGATTAAGACATTTTTTGTTTTGTATGTATAATAATACAATAAAAATTTGAATCCGCTAGACTTTTTTTTAATATGAAACAACATTTCAACATGTTTTTGATGAAAGAATGGATGAGCATTAAAATTATTAGGAAGTTCTCTGAAATTGCACACGTTTAAACCAATAAAAAAATTATTACAACCAGCTGGGACATGTAGGAGATTTGCATGCAAGATTGTTGTGTTAGCAAAAAAAAGTCAAAACCTGTAACATAGCCTTCAATAATGGGGCACCTGTTGAAGTGAAAATATTTATTCCTCTGCTTATAAGGTCTCAAAGGCATGTTCTGATTTCTATGTCCAACTGGTTTTGGAGGTCCATAGCTAATTTAATGACAAATAAATCCAGAAGTAATTCAACATTTTCAGGGTTAAGTTGGTTAAAATGTAAGAGTCTCTTTGTGTTCACTCTTTTTCTCTGTCAGGACACAGCAGATTCAAGGGAGCAGAGAAAAACACAGAAGCACATTTCAGTGTCTGTTTGTCAAGGTCTATGTGATCACAGTACAAATTAAAAATAAGTAACACACATAACGACTCTTGCACCTGTAATGAGCCCTGTAAAAGTACACTTACATAATGTTATGTACTCAGTATCTTCCACATCATGTAATTGAGAACTAAGAAATAAAATCAGCTGTGTGGCGTTTGTTGGGCATGCGTAACTCCCCTCTTCTTATTTCCAAAACACACACACACACACAAACACACACAAGCCCTCCCCTCCAGCGCAGGGGTCTCCAGTCTGCATAATAAATGAGGCCTGCTGATAGGTAGATGAACAGGGGAAGGGGGAGCTTTCTTGCATACACACACACACATACACACAGAGCCTGGGTCTTTACCATTGAACAGCTGTTGCCGTTGGAGAAATCCCAGATCTCTTTACATGCTTGTTGTTCACTCATTTATCGTGATTGCAGCAGCAGTTCGACTCCTCTTCAATCTCAGACGCTTTCACTCCAAAAACTGGCAAAATAGCTCCAATCTCCACTGGGTCATCTGCCTCTAAACACTGTAGAGTCCTTGAGCAAGGCACTGACTTTCTGCAGCTTTCCCCTCTTGTTTATTATCTCATTTTAAAACACACACTCAAATGGTGCAGAGGGATTTGAGGGGTGATCATTTGTATGCATGTGTAAAATTCTGGAGTGAAAGCTCTGACATTGGTTGATGAATACTGATACCAGATGTATCACCTTATAACAATTAATAATACCTCTCTTCCCTACCCTATCACCTTTAATGTAATTATTATATATGGACACACATGAGCCCTCCCCCGTCCTGCCATCACTAGCCAGCAACAGACTTATTTAATAATATAGACCTCACCATTTGAAAGTAATTATCAGTAATGATCTGCCGCTGACTGATCTATTTTTACCTGATGATCAAACCAGATCTCATCTCAGATCTATATCCCGTCACATTCATTATAAGCCTACAAGACTGCATTCATCTCTGCCAGCACCACCTGTCCCTATAATGGTGCTTCATTCTTCACCCACAGTCTATTCACACTGACGGTAAATACAGGAAATACACTGGTAAGGTTTGTCTTTTTTCCTATTTCCTGGACTATAATGAAATGTACTGAAAGTGTTTTTCTATTTACACTTAAAATCTAATCTCATCCAACCTCATACACACTGAAATCTATTGGTGAAGAAATGTGTAAAAAAAATCTGTCCCAATCATTAACAGTTAAACTCAGTCATAATCATTTTAAACATCATGTAGATCTGTATGGTAAAAAAGAAAACAAAAAAAACAGTGGTTGTATGAGTTTAATTGAATTTATAAATAATTGAGAGCATTTCTGTGTGTGAAGTCCCTGCAGTGTGCAATACAACACACATGGAGTTCACATATATTAGACAGGAAATGGTGCATTTAATCAAGAGACATCAAACACATCAGCATTACATTGAACACATTAAAGTGTATTCAAGGTGTGAACAATTTATCACACAATACAATGTTATCAAAACCTTGTGGGTGTTTTGTAAGTGTTGTGACGCGTCTCTCCGTTGAGTGTGTGTTGTAACACACGAGTAATCTGCTTTATGATGGAAATACCATATTGCATGTAATAGAAGCACTGGAGTATTATCGCTTCCAATACAAACATATTTAAAAGTAAATATATAACCCGAACGGTATTTTTAAATCATTCGTTTTTAATTTCTATATTTGCAGTACATTAGAATAAGCATACAAACACATATCAGAGTCGTAGGATGAAATAATAATAGAGTGTAACGTAGAGAGCAGAGCTGCAGCTGCTGTTTAGCTTCACTGCTAAAGCTGCATTTCCCCTCTCGAAGGGGAAAAGCAGGCAACAGGAAAAATACTTCCTCTAATCCCTTACGAGCACCGCTGAATTGTTGCGTTTTTACGTATCGTGAAATCATCTTTCCGGCTCGCATTCCGTTTGCGGAGCATATTTTCTCGCGCCGGTAGTGGGAGCCGCAGGCAGCGGGAGAGGAACGGCCGACTGGCCGAGTGTAGCGTCACTCCGCGCGGCAGAAGAGCAGAGCAAGCACCGCTGATTCCCGGAGTGACGGAGCCCAGCACGCGGAGGATTAACTGCTGCAACGCTGCTACAAATTCACTTCTCCTAATCGTGTGGCGTACAGCGAAACACATTTAGCTCAGTTCATAATAACTTCAGTAGTTTTCACCACTTTTTTTTTTGTTTTTACCGGTATGGTAATTGCATTTGTACGTTGTGAGCCAATTTAAACTTACAAACCACTCCACACCTAAGAAATCTGCTAAATTATAGTCTGAAAAAAAAAAATCAATAGAAGAGGTTCCCTTTGTGCAGCTTACTAGATTATCAGGAAGATTTAGTTAATTACTTTGTCTATTTTTTCTTTATAAGTGCAATGTTGATGATACAGTAACCACCATATGAACACAACAGATAGGCTACATACAACCCACTGACAGAAGAAACTCCTGTGCTCTGTGCTTTGTTATTGCACTGTTTCTCTCATGCATGAACACATTAATCATTCTGAAAGACCAAATATTTATTCCAGCTACGTCCATTAGTTCTTCAAAGCCTCCGAACCTTTCAACATATGCCCAAGTTTTTGGTTATTCAGTGCCGCAACTCAAGTCACAGCACAAAAACTTCATACAATAACATGAAATTTCTAACTCTCTAAGAAATGTCTTTTTTCCATTTTTTCCCAACAGTGTCAATCTCTAAATGTTGGATTTTTTATGGGCGTAATTATCAAGCTGTGTTGATGGCAGAAGATGTAGTAAAGCTTTGTTTGTGGACAATTTCAGGGGTGCAAACTGCATGTGGCTCAGTTTTGTGTGATCTTAAATTTTAGGATGAAGGAATTATAGAGCTGTGCCATGAGGAGAGCATGACTGGACCTCAAAGGTGAAAAAAGTACATGGTTTACATTACATTGATTGTAATCTGTGCAGTTTTGCAACTGATGCATGTGTATTGTCAAGGTATTGTTGACTGAACAAGGTGTGTGTGTGTGTGTGTGTGTGTGTGTGTGTGTGTGTGTGTGTGTGTCTTCGTGCCTGCTTGTATGTAAATGTGTGTCAGAAGATGAGAGAGTTGTGTCACTTAGAAGGAGAACACAAGCTATCTGTGGATGAAGAGGGATGAGGCTGAATCCTCCTGCTGCTACCCNCCCCCCCCCCCCCCCCCCCACACACACACACACACACCTGGGAATCTCCTCAGCTGTTCCCCCCACACTCTCCATATATCCTTTTACCTTCACCTCACTGTGGCTCTGGATTGCACCCAAGCAGCTGACTGCAGGTTCAGGCTTAGATCTTACACCACATTTCTGTTCACACCTCTTCCTCCATCAGCTCAGCTGTGTTCTCTCTCACAAGCTTACATTTTGATTAGTAAATCAACTTAATTCCAGAAAGCAGAGATTTGCAATTGATAAACTTAAAGTGATTCCTTTTTTTCCTATTTGGCTGAAATATGAGCTGTTCAAAGTTGGAGAGATAACTACCACAGATTTCTCCACCATACAAATTCAGTATTTAAGTGCATTTTCTTTTCCATCACATGTTGTTTTAATCAGTCTTTTTGAAATAACTGAACTGTAATGACAAAGAAGTGGCATGATGTTATACAATCATTGACAGCGACACAGTATGAGCTGACATTTTTCAACTTATCAGGGAACAGGTGTTGATTTCAAACAGCATATTTGACCAAATCAATACTGTCATTTTCCAATACTGTCATGCAAAAATCAATGTGTGTCACATTTAATTGATTATATCAATTACAAAAATACTGGATGCCAAAAACGTTAATTAGTCAATTTTTTAAATCGAAACTGCTGCAAAATGAGTGGTTAAAATCATTTACCGATTAATATAAATTAATTGATACACTTTTGGATTTAATGTAAACGTCACTGAGCTAGCTGGTGAAATTATCTTCAGTATTTATTCTAGATATAATTTTTTTTAAAGGGTTTTTATTCCTAGGTGAAACTAGACATAAGCCATAGCAGGAAGTAGAGACTGCTACAACAATCACTGTGACCTCTGTACATGAAGCTTAAACGCTTAGTTATCTGATGCCCTGACCTCATGCTTTTCTTACACAACAAACCATCACATAACTGTGGAAGCTCATTTCTGCCAAAATAGGAACAACCAAGAAAGAACTTTTTGTTGAGTTTCTGCTTTTTAACGGGGCAAAACCAGGCTTCCATATGTCTCTTTCTTTCGTTCTTTCTAGTTTCTGATTGTAGAATGTGTGAACTGAACATTTTCTTTCAGTTCTCACAGATTCAGTTAGAATAATAACTCTGAGCTCTCTTAACTGCACAGTTGTTCCCTAGCTTTTTGTCTAAAAAAAATGCCAAACAGGCATGGAAAAGAAAGAAACAGAAAGGCACTGAGATAGACAAATACTCAGCTAGAGTAATGCATTCATGTTGATGCAGCGCTCGAAGATCTCTGTCCCACATTTCTCCAATCATCCCAAGCTTAACCCTGACCTGCAGTCTGCTACGTGTGTGTGTGTGTGTATGTGTGTGTGAGAGAGAGAAAGAAAGAAACTAAGTACTCAGTGACCATAAGCTACAGATTGAAAGAAGTCCCTATAAGAAAGAATGGAAGCACAGAGAGTTGAGGATCTGTGAACAGTGTAATTTATTTAACATGTGAAACTCTGCCATGACATGAGAGAACAACATGAATGTTGATTTGAGCTCCCAGATTTGTCATGTATGACCAGTATTGCTGTGGTGTGATATTGTTGTAATTCTTGTAGATGTGCCTTTTTCTTGATGTCATAACACCATTCAATCAAACTAACCAGATAGTACCCAATCTGTTTACTAGGTGACCAAACCTCCTCCTTTGCCAAGACTTTTTGGTCATAAAATTATGTCCAGGGAGAGCTTACGAAATCATCAAATTTCTATCAATTTCGTCTACAGACAATTGATATTTATAATAAATTATAAATAGAAGAGGCTTGCATATTTAAGCATGTGGTGAGACAATACTGTGGAAGCCCACTGTTAAAAACAACAACAACAAAAAAGAAAATGTAACTTTGTTGAGAATTTTTTGGGGCCATTTTAAGTCAAAATTTGAGATATGTAATCAAATTGTGAGACAAAAAAAATGAAATTTTGAGATGAAATTAGAAATTTTGAGACAAAAAGCCAAAAGTATGAGAGCGGATCCACACTCTGAGATGAAAATTCAAAATTACAAGATGATTCAGAATTGTGAGATAGAAAATGAAATTTATAGATAATTAAGCCAAAATAACGGGCATGAAGAGAAATTTTTGACTTTCATTGCATGACACAACAAAGACAGTTATCCTTCTCTTTTTCTTTTACTGGTGGGAATAGGCTTCCATACATCATTTATGTTCACATAATAGAAAACAGACAGAAAAGGAGTGTTTCAAATAAATGTATGGGTTATGAAGCTACTTTGTGGTCTTTCAGTATCTTTGGGTATTTTTGCAGTAAGTCCAAGAGGCTGGAAGAGGGTCTTCTCTTTGGGTTTGTAGAATATGGTCACACTATGTGTGAATATTGTATATTGTGATCGCAAGGCTTTGGCAACAGTGTGTTTCCATTCATGCTGATAAAGCAATTTTGGAATTTTAATTTGAGAGAGAGAGAGAGAGTGTGTGTGTGTGTGTGTGTGTGTGTGTGTGTGTGTTTTGTAACACCAGGGCTGAGCCGTGTTTTGACTTTGTGAGCAGGCACCTGGTGAGGCAGCACACAGGGGTCCTCGATCAGCTGGAGAGCTCTCCTTCCCCTGGGGAGGTTTTGTGGTGGGAGTGTGATCGATGATGGACACAGAGGCTCTGCCCCGCGTGTGTGTGGCTGCTATTACGCAGAGAGAGATAGTGGAGGGGGCTCTGATGGTGGGGGCTCTGAAAGAGATGGTCCTGGGTGGTAGTGGTCAGGAGGGGAGGGGGGGCTGTGTGGTGTTTTAACAGCCTGGGTTTGATTGACAGGGCTGATAGTGGGGGATTTGGGAGTGGGTGTGAGTGTTGAGCGAGAAAAAAGGAAGCAGTAAAGGTTGTGTTAGTGGATGCAGGTTTACGTGTGTGTGTGTGTGTGTGTGTGTGTGTGTGTGTGTTTGAATAAGGGGGTGAGGGAGTGTGTTGTTTTGGGGGTGCAGGAGAAAAGTGAGCTTTTAATTACTGGGGCAGTAGCAGATGTAGCAAAATGGTGCCCCAACCTCCACACACACAAACTCAACATAAAGACAGAAACAAAATGATGTTTTTGGCAGCTGGAAGTCATCAGCTTTAATGTTTGTTTATATTTGTGAGTGTGTGTGAGGACAGGAGCCTTAGAGCACAACTATATAATTAGTGTTGTATAATATAAAACGTCTACCTCTTGTTATTACAGAAAATTGTCCCTTTATGTGATCTGTTTTATCAAAGAAGTAAATCTAAACTTTAAATTCAGTTTCCAGGAGTAACAAAAAGCAAAGCAGTGCTGTTTCCACACTTGTTGCATCAACTGATTTGGACAGTTTGCTCACAACTCTCTAAATACAGATAGAAAAAAGACAACATTAATCTTTGCAAGTCTATAAAAATATTTAATTTAAATAATAATACTAAAAAAAATTCAGTACCAAAAATATTAGACCAAATGTCATTCATTACAGTGAAGTTAAAATAGTTGAATTTTCTGAAGTATGTGTGTATTGAGTGTAGTGTAAAATATGAGTTTGGTTCTTGCTGAACTTGCGTCATGAGTATTGTCCAAATAAAAAATGTCCAAATGCTTATTTTATCCATAGTGTTTCTTTATTTTGGTGATTTTGAAATACAATGTCAAATTAACTCCTCTCATTATTTTCCATTTGTACAAAATCGATCCAAACAAAGGTGTGCACGGATGAAATCACTGTGCCCCAAGTATAAAATGACTTCTCATCAAGAAAACGGTGCAAAACTTAAAAAAAAGAAACAATGTCCCTGAACATAGAAAAATAAATTAATACTTTGTGTGTCCAGTCACTGTCACCTTTTTTTTTTGTCTGGTCCTAAAGGTTCACACACAAAAATACTCCGAAGTAACCGAAAGGAAGTGTGGTCGTGTCGGTTAGTGTTAGTAAATACATGTGGTTGTCGGTTACTGTTTCCAAATACATGTGAATTGCTCCATTTTTGACACGGTGACTTGGAAGTCTGTGTGAAGGAGGGAGGATGTTTATCGATATATGTCGTCGTGGGGAGGGGGTTAGTCGGTTAATTCTTCATCGAATCTAAACACAACACAGATAATTAAAAGGGTTTTACAGCAAGATTTGACTGTATGTGGAAAAAAAGACAAACCTTTACACAGTAGTACAAAATGATGTTAAATTGCAACACCAGCAGGCTTTTAAAATATATCATCTTATGCCTGTTACACAAAAACTCTCAATAAATAAAAGCACAATACAAAGTTGGCTTAGAAATTAGAGAACGCAGCAGAATTAGTTTTCCTGGTCTTATTAAAGAGACAGTACGTAGTCCTTTGCGACCCAGCTTAATGATCAGTAGAGTTGTGAGTGACAGCGGCTCAGGTAAAGGGAAAACAAGCAGCTTTCCCCCTCCTTGGCCTCAGGCACTTTGGGTTTTTGACCCTGATTGGCCAGTTGCGACTGTTATTTTGTGTGTTTTCATTGGCCGCTGCTGTCGGCCTTTTAGGTCCTGATAGGCTGGTCCTGCTTCAGAGGTAGGTACAGCAGGGGGCTCAATCAGGAAGATAGAGGTCATTGTGGGTAAGTACATCCACCTGAACATTCATCTAGCTTCTTTCTAACCCTCCTTTTAAAATAAGATTTTTAAACGCTTTACTTCCCCGAGTGAGCCCCCTGTTTCTGGCCCAGAGAAGAGACAGTCAAAAGCAAGGCTTCCTCGGTGACCATGTGATCGAGTCTTGGCTCACTGACATTAAAGGATCGACACAAACGGAGTGAAAATGACACAAATCGAGGTGACAACATGTGGGATATTTTTCACAGGCCTCCCACTCGACAGCCCCCTGGGGACTGCTGTGAGACAGATGTCAAGCATACATCTGCGTCTGTGAAGTCCTGCGGTAGGGAGAAGTAGTTTCTTGTTTTATATTCATGTATTTCTGACATTGTTTTAAAGGTTCGTAGATCTGTGAGTGTGTGAGTGTGTGTGTGTAAGTGTGTGTGTGCTAGCTTGAATGCTGATAGCTGAAGCCCCTGAGAGAGTGAGACAGCAGAGAGACCAGATCGAGAGGGATGGTGACAGATGACGAAAACATGATACAGAAAGAAGACAGATGAAAGATGAAGAGAAAACAGAATGATGAAATCAGATAAGAAAACATTGAACAGACACAACATGTTCTTATTTACTGACACAAACACACTAAGATGCTACCAGTGACATGAAATGAAAATCATTGTTAACAGTGGAAAAATAAGGATCTGAAGCAGCACTAAAGCTATAAAAAAATACAAACTGGAGGGAAATAAATAGTAAAATTTGACCCAAACTGCTATGCTAAGATGAAATGTGAAATAATGTGAATGTGGTGCTGATGGAAAAACAGTCTGAACAGTAAAACAGATTTCTCTGCTGTCAGTGTTTTCTGAACTACAAAGCTGAGTAACAGCCTGATCCCCACAAAAACTCTGCATATTTATTTTCAGGAAAACAAAAAAACCAAAACAAAACATAAGAGCATCTGCCGTCATGTCTTCTCCTGCCCCGCAACGCCCACGGACTTCTCGGTGAGCCGTGGCTTCTGTGCCCCTGAGGCGTGCGTGTCAGAGTGTGCGTGCTGCAGAGCCAGGAAAGGGTTGGTGGTGATGGTGCCTTGGCCCTGGCCCTGGGCGGTGGGCAGCAGGTTATTGATGGGCAGCTGAGTGGACGAGAGCGGGATTGAGGAGGAGGAGAGGGACTGCAGCTGCTGGAGGTCCTGCTGCTGCTGCATGAGCTGGTAGAGCAACACCTGCTGCTGCTCCTGCAGGACAGAGAGAGAGAGAGTGAGAGAGTGCATGGGGATGGGAGTCAAATGAGGATAGAAATAATAGGAGGTACGGTAGGGTCATGGTCAATGAATGGGCAATAACCCTAAAAGTTCAGTTTCTGATTTTTAGTTTAGGTAGTAAGAGGTATTTGTCAAAAGTTAGGCTAGTAGCTGTCAGCTCAGCTTCTTGTTCAGAAACTTGCAAAAAACCCGACAGGGATGCTAAGCTCAAGACTTTGAACCAGCTTGAGGAACGAGAACCAAAACCAGAAACTTTTGCAAACATTAAAAACAATGAAAACTGGTTAAAAGTGGTATTTTTTGCTCTTGAAATGTCTGCCATGTTGGTCATGAAGCCCAAACATACATTTACTGTGTCGCTCTTCTCATGTCCGGGGAAACCTGTGCAAGCCACTGGGCAGAGAAGAGAGAATTCAGCAAAATATATATAAAATTTTTTATTTTAAATGGTTTCTTTTATTAGTATAAATTATTCTTAAAAACCATTGGGCGAAATCCGGGCAAGGTTCCTCTGAATGTAAACAAGTGTCAGGGGAAATTTAAATCACATTGGCGAGACTGCAGGAGCTGGCCTGGATACAATGCAGATAATGTTATAGTCTTTTGCCAAATCTGCCAAGAACTGCAAACAAAGGGAGACAAGTAAGTTGAGCATAGAAAAAATAAGGTTTACCTGGTCCCTACCCTCAGTAGCAAATTTACTTCAGTGTCAACTCCTGAAAATACGCAGGCCTGGTAAACAGTCCATACCAGCTATGGCTGACATGGAATGATTCAAAAAGATTTTTTTGCTTTTAACTGGTTCAAGACTGTAAATTTTGGAGTGGAACCTAAAAATGAAAATGTTAAACTACACTGTTTCTGTTCAGAATGGACTGATTGAGAAACATTCCAGTTCAAAGCCCTGGCTAGACAAACAGCTATTGAGATGGGTGTTCGTTTGTTTGTGGGTGCGTGAGGGGGTGTCGATCAATTTAGGTTCACTAAATCGATAGAAGTGCGCTCAAAAGGCAAATTTGTTTTTAGCATTACTTGCTGGCAGATACTTCCTTCCTATGCCTCTACTTCACACACCCCCACATCAAAAAACACAAACTATCCCTTTGACAAACTTGTAGCTCAATGTCTCTGCGTATTTAATGATACTTTGAGCAAGCCAGCTTCTGTAAGTGTGTGCATGCATGGTGTGTGTGTGTGTGTGTGTGTGTGTGAGTATCTAACCACAGGCTGAGATGCGAGCAGCTGCTGGAGTTGGTGATGCTGCAGAAAATGTCTCTGCTGCTCTGACAGCAGGCCGAGCCTGACAAGACAAAACAGGACAAACGATCAGATAGACACAATCATCCAGACTTAACTCTATCAGCTCACATCGAGACAGCAGTCATGTAGAAAACGTTTGCATAACTGACCTAAGAGAGCAAATTCTGACTTGTATGTCATACATCTTTGCAAGTTTTTACCAAAATATGCAAAAGAGATAAAAAATTAAAAAAATATTTTCCTAAAGTAACAGCAGTTCTCAAATTCACACAAAAGACAAATTATTTTTTGTTGACGGGTTCAAGAGCACAGCAGAAACAGAGCTATAGGTGGTAGAGGTGTCAAACCAACACTCTTACCTGCTCTTACTAGTAGTTGAGCTGTTAGAATCCAACACGCAAGCAAAAGGAAAGAGAGGAGAGGACGCAATAAAGTCTACATTCAAACATTGTGGGAAATTGAAGGAGACTGTTTCCAGACATGCATGTTACCACACTGCAAAAACTGAAATACAAGCAAGTCCTTGTGTCTTATTTTTGAGTAAAAAGTGTCTTTTTTGACTTGATATGACCCACATTCATTAGACCAGTCCATGAAAACATGTTAGTTAAAGTTTTTTTAGGATAAAAAAATGACATCTGACTTGAGTGTGACAAATTTAAAAAATCTGCCAATGAGGTAAGAAAAAAGTTTCTTGTGTTAAGACATCATTCTAATTCAAGAAACTTGACAAGCAAATTTTTCTTGCTCCACTGGCAGATTTTTTTTACTTGTTACAAGCAATTCAGACCTCATTTTGTCTTTAATTATCTTGAAATAAGACTGCTGAACTTGTCAGTTGAATGTGGCTCATATCAAGTATAATAAGACAGGTTCAACTAAAAATAAGACACAAGCACTTGCTTAGATTTCAGTTTTACAGTGTAAATTCGAAAAGAATTTAAGGTTTAGATAAATCGCATGAGAAATCTTTTCATCAGTGAACCCAAAGAAACATCACTCAGCTTGATTTTATACCCTGACCTCTATTGTTTTTATATGGTCATGTGGAAAGACAACAAGCTAAGTCAAGCACTCTTCACACGTACCTGTTGTTGACAGGTAATGTAACACCTGTTGCTGTAGTGTGTGTGTGTGGGCTGCCCGTGCCCCCCGGCGTCTGAATCACTCCGTTCAATGCCCCGACGATCCCCCCCATGCCAAGAGTGTTCCCGGCACCAAGAGCGCCCATGAGCCCAGCCACCCCACCCAGCCCGGCTGGGTTTGTCCCCACTGTGGGGACGCCGTTCAGCTGGGGGGGACTCTGGGAGACAGAAGGGGGAGTGGAGAGGGAGGAGGTGGAGCCACTGCTGCTGTGGCCTCCACATGACGTGCTGTCCTGTGAGAGAGACAATGAAAACAGAAAAAAAAAAAAATATTTCAGAGGAGTCTTCTTTAATTATTGTGCTTGACTCTTTAACTAAACAGGATTTAAAGTGACGGTCATGTTTTCATTCTCACCTGAGCTGCAGCAGGTAAAGATGAGTCAGTAACTCCAAGATGACTTCCTTTCACATCTGCAACACAAAATAACCACTTATAGATTTTTCTGAGTCTATTTATAATTATGTTAGACTGCAAATAATTACTTTTATTGATTATTGTTATGGTTAGTGTGACGCTTGTTTCCTTAGCAACATGCTTATCTTGATGCCTAAAAAAGCAAAGAATGTGCAGATTGTGACGTGGAAGCCTGAACTGGTTTCATCAAATGTTGATTTTAATGGGATATCAATTTTGAAATGATCAATGAAAGGAAAAGAGACAAATATAATCAAATTATTTATTAACTCATAACTGAATATCAGAAATCAATTTGACTGCGAAATGTGCTCATGTGTACCTGAGGAGGTGGTGGAGGGGGTGAAAGGCACTGATAGCTGAGCGCTGAGGAGCTGCAGTCTCTCTTTCTTCATGGTCAGAGATTTGATCTGTTCCTCCAGACGCCGATTCTCCTCCTGCAGCTGGTGGAGGGACTTCAACATGCCAACGACTAACAGGCACGTACAGGGTAAAACAAGAGAGCCATAAATGATTGATCACCTGAAGTTAGTTAGTGCCACCAGCTAGCTGGGATTTTATGGCTGTTAATTTGTAATCAAACTAAATATAATCAGTTTATTAACCAACGTTACAGCTGTAGAGTTTTCTCCGGGGAAAAGATCACACTGATGCTTTGACTTTAAGAAAGAGAGCTTCTTCCTTTAGACAAAACCATGAAACTCAGTGACTGATAATACAGATATACACCAAAGGGAGGTCAAAGGTCAAGATCAGCTACAGAGACAGTGATCCTGCTGTCCGTGCAGACTTAAGAGTTAAGCTCAAAGACGGTGAGGAAGAGGAGCTGTTGACAGAAACTGAAAGCTTATTCGTCCTACGTCGCTACTTCCTTCACACATTTTGAACCCGACTTTGCTGTTGTTGTTGTTGTTGTCCAGGTTCCCATATGGCAATCCACTGTGAAAGTTTAATGCACATGCACCAAGAGGAGCGTGATGTCAGTGTTTCCACTGAAAACTCTGGCTTACCATTTACACGATAATGGTGAAAAGGTGTTTCAGAAAAATTTCACTATTAAGGCTGTTTTGGAAAGTTTCCTTTTGAGGTTGACAAAAACAATCTTTCTGTGTAAACAAAAGGGCCAAAGCGCAGGAGGTAGCTGAAGGTAGAGATCAATGACAACTACTGTGTAACCAATCGTGTTGCAGGCACTGTTTGAAAAACAGCATTTATGTCGTTAAAAGTTAAAAATCTTTCTGTGTAAATATTCCATGTTACAATGTAGACATCTACAGCTTATAGACAAGCGCCGCCTACATATGTACAGATGTGGTACACCCTATAGTCCGGAAATTATGGCAGTCTTTATCGAGTGCACTCCCTTTCCTTTTTCATTCTCACTTCATAGATCAGCGATGGTGTGTTATAGAAGAGATCAAAAGACGATACAGAGACAGAGGAAGTGAAACTGAAAGAGGGAGAAGTGGATGTGGAATGTAACTTTGAAATTTGATTTTTTTCTGACAAATCCTGTGAGTATCAGTCCTTACCATCCCCGTGCGCTCCCTGTTGCATCAGGAAACTCTGCCCTTCGTTCCACTGCCTCTCCAGGAGCTGCTCTATGCTGGTGGCCACCGGGGGCATCATGTCTCCGCCTCCCCCAGCCCCTAGCAACCCTGGCCCCGGCAACGACCCCGAGGAGTCATAGCGGATCTGCAGGCCACCAATGGGAGAGCTGAACGAGGGGATAGATAGAGATAGAGAGAAAGAGAGAGAGAGAAGGAGAAAGAGCGAGAGAGAGAGAGAGATAGAGGGGTCAATGGGGAGATTAACGACCCAACATAAACGTCAGACAAACATAGACACTGCTGGCTATAAAACTACATCAATTTGTTGTTACAGTGGCCTCTAATGAAAAGGGGCCAGGCTTTCTGTGTGTGTGAGAGAGAGGGCAAGTGAGAGAGAGGACATGCAGGAAAAAGACAGAAAGGGAAGTGGACTGTCTTGATGCGATAAATCTTGAAGTTTGTGTGCGTGGAGACAATCTGTTGAGTGTGAAAAAAGAGGAAATGGCTCCAGAAGACATGAAAAAGTGTTGAAAATGTGAAAGCTTGTGAAAGAAAATTTAAAGTCATCTGATAAAATGTTAAAAAATCATTTTCTGTCATCATAGTTTCTGTTTTTAAAAATCAAATGACATTTCCCCGCATTAATGATGTCCCTTAAACGCGGCAGAATTCACAGGAGTAGTGAGACAGTACAAAAAAATAACTAACCTCTGCAGTGAAATCATCCATCCCACAAGCAAGAAGAAATAAACAAACAGTGATTTCTGTCATCAATATTCCCACCAGGAAAGTTCCGTGCAGCTATTCCCAAACGATAACGACACTGCAAGTCAGACGTTCCGTCCATGTGTGATTTGAGCCAAGAAAAAAAATCTAACTGAAAATGAAGGATGGTTACCACCTTCAAAAACACAAGTTATCGTTGGCTGAGAGAGCGAGAATTGCCTGTAGGGGTGAGAGCGAAAGAGAGAGTGTGTGTACATGTGTGTGTGAGGAGTGAGAGGGAAGAGAGAGAGAGGAGACGAGGGGCCAGCAGAGGGAAAAGCAGAGAGAGAGAGAGAGAGAGAGAGAGAGACGGGGGATGGGTGAAGGAGGGAGGAGGAGGGGGTGAGGAATGTAAATGGGAAGGGACTGGGGAGGAAGGGGGGCATCTGTGTGTGTGTCAGTTTGTGTGTGTGTGTGTGTGTGTGTGCACTCACCGCGGGGTGGTCTTTGGAGAAGCTCTTATGGAGAAGCCTTGAGCTCCGACGCCGCTGCTGCTGTCACCCAGCTCCTGATCTACACACACACACACACACACACACACACACACACACAGAAAACGTGTACAAAATTTAATCTTGCTGTTACCCTTATGTGCCTTGATACTTGTACTTTTTGTGATGGTGTTGCAACATCTGTTTTTGCACAATGTCTCTTCCTTTTTTTAAGAATTTTCCATTCATTTATTCTTAAGTTTTGTGTGGTCCTAATTTTTATACTTTTGTTATCATTTACACTAAATGTGTGCTGTAGCTCTGTGAGCCCTTGAGTATCTCGATGTCAATTCTTTGTATATGTCACACATTGGAGAAATTGTCAACAAAACTATGTTGAATCTTGCATCAAAAGCAGCTAAACATCTTAAACCTGAAAGACTCAATACCCAAATACCCTCATGAATGTCATTCAAACCTTTGAAGAGTACCCATCACTATAGACAAATGTTTACAAAATCAACCATGAAAATCAGGTTTGACAGATGTAAGGTGTACATTTTTCTACAGAATTTTCCTTTTAGAAACACCATTCTCAAGTAATTTTATCTCAGTGCGAGTTTGTTTTCATTCTTAGGAAAACCCATATGATTGTTAAATTGAGCTAAAGTTGATGATTATTGAGAATCAAATGAAGGGTTGAGAGTTGATGTAGTGTTTCACGTCTGTGCTCCACTAACTTGCAGGGTCATTGTTTATGAATTGTTATTGATTTTATCTCTATAGCTCTCTGTACACAGGTGCTGTAGGTTGATTTTTAGTCTTATATACACACACACACACACACACACAATAGAGTGATCTGAAACTTGTCTTCCCTTTTCAAGACAACAGTGAATACAAACTAAAATCACTTGAATAGCACCTGACTGGGGATCAGGTGTATGCTTCACTATGAGACTAAAAGTGTCAATAATAGTCCAATAATCTTTTGCTAAAACACCTTAATTAATACTGTTTTATAAGCTTTGTGTCAGATTTTATGCGTGCATATAAACATGACTGAACGGCTTACCCAAGCTGTAAACAAGATGATCTACAACTGACCGTCATCCGCTCTGTGTCTTTAAATTACAATAATTGGTTCTGTATCTGTAGGGACATATTTATGAGTGTTTGCTGTATTCAAAGGAAAAAAATAACTGAATATCCAAATACCTAATGTATACCTATACCTATAAATCCAGAGGGGGAAAAGCAGCATCTTTTTACAAAGACCCTGTAATCTTCTAACAGACTGAAACCTGAACTCTGGAGGCCGGCTCTGCAGAGTTTTTGTAGCATTTGGTGAGAAAACAAATATCTAGGAGTCAAAACAACCACATTTGTATATCTGTAAATGAAGCTGTCATAGCGTGGATTTATTTTCATACATTTGGATTTAGAAACTGCCAAACTTCCTCTGTATCTCTCTCTTCATTCAAAGCGCGTCCCTCTCTCCACCTTCTGTGAGAGTCTCTGCGTCCTCCCTCTGGGCCCCTGGCCAGACGCTTCCTTTCATTTTCCTCAGTAAGAGTAATGAATCACACATGCACACACATGCAAACACACACTTTAGCATTTACACACTCTCACAAACTCCCCTCTACTTAAGACAGTCAATCCCAGCTTTTACCCCCACCAGGGTCACCACTCCAGTCCGTCGCTCGCCTCCTTTTTCTCTTGTAACCCTTTCCCTCCTGGCACCTCCCTCCAGACGCTCCAAAGCAAAGAGACACGACTGCCAAAGCAAACAAGCTGCATGCATACAAAATCACACACACACACCTTGAAACGTTTGTGCTCATGTGACCCTGAACAGTTCACAAACAGAACTTCACGGCTGTGAAGCTGAACACACAGACTGTGCACAACTGTGAGCAAAACTTTCTCAAGTTTCTCAACGGCAAAGAGGCGCAGAGAAAAGCAATAAAATAAATTCATTCATTTAAAAGAAGTAATGTCACTGTCAGNACTCCAGTCCGTCGCTCGCCTCCTTTTTCTCTTGTAACCCTTTCCCTCCTGGCACCTCCCTCCAGACGCTCCAAAGCAAAGAGACACGACTGCCAAAGCAAACAAGCTGCATGCATACAAAATCACACACACACACCTTGAAACGTTTGTGCTCATGTGACCCTGAACAGTTCACAAACAGAACTTCACGGCTGTGAAGCTGAACACACAGACTGTGCACAACTGTGAGCAAAACTTTCTCAAGTTTCTCAACGGCAAAGAGGCGCAGAGAAAAGCAATAAAATAAATTCATTCATTTAAAAGAAGTAATGTCACTGTCAGCGAAAATACAGACTGAAGGAGAGGCATCAGTTCTAAGAAAAATACAAAGGTATTGAAGATATCAGATAAGGTATTTTCCTTCGGGAATGAACACGACATAGTGGATTGAATACCTTTGGAATCGGTGACTGATACTAAGGTTATTCTGTAACAATCTGGATATTGATCCATCAAGTATTTTGAGAATATCCAAGAAAAACTGATTTCAATTCAGAAATCCCAAAAAATTTGAGAGGCATTTTTTATCATAAAATACTTAACCATTTAATTTTGACAATATTCTAAGCTACTACATCAATTATGAAACATCTTTCCAGAGCAATTCCATTTTCATGTATCTACTTTCCTGATATTCACTTGTAAAATAATGAAAAAGGACAGTTGCTGCATTATGTATTCCACAACAGAAAAATGGCTGAGTGAAGTTATGAAATATACAATTAAAAAAATGTCCCTCTCGTTTTGACCACAAATCTGAAGGTTTACTCAGTACATAAGTCAAAATGGGTTTAAATGTTTATCTGTTTTGCAGAGGTTGTTGTTACCCACTACATTTTTAATCTCTTCCTGAATCATTGATTTACTATCTAAAAGTATATTGTCAACACATTATGGGGTATGACTTACATCTACAACACTACAATATTTTAGTCAGACGAGCGCTGTGGACGGCAGTTTTCAAGCATCAGATTTGAAGACTCTGTTTCTTTTCTTCAACTATTTATCCACAAAATTTCCTCAACATCATCTTAATTATATACACCAAATAATACTGCTGCTGTCTGCTATTTCCTCCAGAAATATATCAAAGTGTATTTGTTTTCTACACACACAGGACCAGCATTGTCTTCGCAAAACACACACACACACACACANCACCAGGGTCACCACTCCAGTCCGTCGCTCGCCTCCTTTTTCTCTTGTAACCCTTTCCCTCCTGGCACCTCCCTCCAGACGCTCCAAAGCAAAGAGACACGACTGCCAAAGCAAACAAGCTGCATGCATACAAAATCACACACACACACCTTGAAACGTTTGTGCTCATGTGACCCTGAACAGTTCACAAACAGAACTTCACGGCTGTGAAGCTGAACACACAGACTGTGCACAACTGTGAGCAAAACTTTCTCAAGTTTCTCAACGGCAAAGAGGCGCAGAGAAAAGCAATAAAATAAATTCATTCATTTAAAAGAAGTAATGTCACTGTCAGTGAAAATACAGACTGAAGGAGAGGCATCAGTTCTAAGAAAAATACAAAGGTATTGAAGATATCAGATAAGGTATTTTCCTTCGGGAATGAACACGACATAGTGGATTGAATACCTTTGGAATCGGTGACTGATACTAAGGTTATTCTGTAACAATCTGGATATTGATCCATCAAGTATTTTGAGAATATCCAAGAAAAACTGATTTCAATTCAGAAATCCCCAAAAATTTGAGAGGCATTTTTTATCATAAAATACTTAACCATTTAATTTTGACAATATTCTAAGCTACTACAACCATTTTCATGTATCTACTTTCCTGATATTCACTTGTAAAATAATGAAAAAGGACAGTTGCTGCATTATGTATTCCACAACAGAAAAATGGCTGAGTGAAGTTATGAAATATACAATTAAAAAAATGTCCCTCTCGTTTTGACCACAAATCTGAAGGTTTACTCAGTACATAAGTCAAAATGGGTTTAAATGTTTAGCAGAGGTTGTTGTTACCCACTACATTTTTAATCTCTTCCTGAATCATTGATTTACTATCTAAAAGTATATTGTCAACACATTATGGGGTATGACTTACATCTACAACACTACAATATTTTAGTCAGACGAGCGCTGTGGACTGCAGTTTTCAAGCATCAGATTTGAAGACTCTGTTTCTTTTCTTCAACTATTTATCCACAAAATTTCCTCAACATCATCTTAATTATATACACCAAATTATACTGCTGCTGTCTGCTATTTCCTCCAGAAATATATCAAAGTGTATTTGTTTTCTACACACACAGGACCAGCATTGTCTTCGCAAAACACACACACACACACACACACACACACACACACACACACACACACACACACACACACACACACACACACACACACACACCCCCACACACACCCACACACACACACACACACACACACACACACACACACACACACAGAGCCCTATGGCCTCCTGTCATTCAGCCTGATTAGTGAGTTGACCCGCAGGTCGAGCTGGATCTGGCTCTGATGACTGCTGACCGGCAGCAGGAAGGACCCACCTTCCGCCTCCCTGCTCTGGACTCCTCTTTCTTCACTCCTTTTTCTTTTCTCTTCGCTCGTCTGCCCGGCCAGATGTCTTGTATCAAGCAGCTGCTAGTCTGATTACTTAAGTCAAGTTGTCTAACTCCTTCATCAGCTCCTCGGCGCTGAGCAGACGAGCAATTACCTTTTCACTGCTGCTGCAGGATTTTGGAACTTTCTTCCTCGTCACAGAACTTCAAGAACAAAAACTCTCCTCTTACTCTCAAGCANAGCCCTATGGCCTCCTGTCATTCAGCCTGATTAGTGAGTTGACCCGCAGGTCGAGCTGGATCTGGCTCTGATGACTGCTGACCGGCAGCAGGAAGGACCCACCTTCCGCCTCCCTGCTCTGGACTCCTCTTTCTTCACTCCTTTTTCTTTTCTCTTCGCTCGTCTGCCCGGCCAGATGTCTTGTATCAAGCAGCTGCTAGTCTGATTACTTAAGTCAAGTTGTCTAACTCCTTCATCAGCTCCTCGGCGCTGAGCAGACGAGCAATTACCTTTTCACTGCTGCTGCAGGATTTTGGAACTTTCTTCCTCGTCACAGAACTTCAAGAACAAAAACTCTCCTCTTACTCTCAAGCAGATCACTGCTGTGTAACACATAAATCATAAGTATGCGTTTACTTGTGTATTAAATTTTTGGTATGAGTGTGTGTGGTTTGTAGGTTGGCATTCACAGTGTGTAACTGGAGCAGAGGGGGAGGAGCTTGAAAATATCACGAGTGCTGACCCTTGACCTCTCTGTGGGAGCAAGGGGGCGTGACCTATCCATTATCTCCTTCTGTTTCTGCCTTCAATGCACACACACACACACACACACACACACAGACTCACTCACACACACACACACACACACACATCACAAAAGGTATGTTGCCGTACCTGCTGGTGAGGCCTCAGACTGGGCGATGAGAGCGGCCATGGCAGAGTTTGGGTTGAGTCGGTTTCCAAACATGTGGGAGGGGGCGAGGTTAAAGACTGACCCTGGCAGACCGCTCACCTGGAGAGGAAGAAAGAGAAGTTGAATTATGAATAAAATCTCATTTGAAGCGAAGTCAAAGATTACTTTTTGGAACATAATGTTTGGCAGAAGCGAGGTGTGAGAAAGAGAGGTGATATAATAAATAAATTCAATTCAATAAATAACAATAAAATCTCCAAAAATAGTCTCACGCTCTGAAAAAAGTAAAATAGTAGTTTTACAGAAGAACAGATGTTTAGCTGAAAACAAATGAGAGATACTTTAAGCTTAATAACATGAAATAGTAGTTCATTAATTAATATTCACAAGGGGTGATCATGTTCTTACACATCAATTAAAATTGAGTCAACATATTTGTGAGGAATATGTAAATCAAAAAATTTGAAGGGAACATCATGACCACAATATTTACAAATTAGAAAAACCACAACTCCATGAGTTTCATATAATGAAATTTAAAACACTAACTGATATAAATGTGTTAGATTTCTTTTTAAAATTTTGCATTTCATACAAAAAGAGACTTGTTACATTCAACATGTTACACCAGAGTTTATTTGCAAACTTGCTCCTTTTTAAATAAATAAAAAATAAAAGATTTATAAAAATACTTTTCCCTTAAATGTTAAGATAAGTATGATTAAATATATATAATGATTATATGATTAATATAAAAATCATGTGATGTCACGGGTGTTTCCCTGTTATGCGCAGGGACGTTATTTTTCACTCTTCAAAGTGAGGTAGAGGACTGATCAGATCTGACATAATATTTCTTCGTATCAAAGAAGAAGAATGTGGACAAGCTTTATGCGACCATGTCTTACCTACAAAGAAAAAACAAACAAAAAAAAACTACAGCTTGTTATCCAGTGACAAACAGACAGACAGACACACACACACACACACTCACACACACACACACACACACATAGGGCTCAAACCGCCACAGCACCCTGACAGTACACTGACATGCTGACAAAGTGTTTCTGATGCGTACAGTTTAATCCAATTACGGCATTTCCCAAATAAGGACAGAGGGAAGCAGGGTGGGGTTCAAGGGAGGAGAGGGAGGGTGGAGCATTAGGAGGAAACTCAGGTCCCTTAAAGAAACAAAATGGCTGACAGGACCAGTATCTAAGAAACAATGTATGAAAAAAAACTGTGATTCAAAATCTAATAATCTAATTTTAAAGAAAAATTTGCTTCAACATATTTTTGTATGAAAATGTTGTGCATGTTATACCCAAGCCGACCTCAACTGTCTGAGTGAGAAAAAAATTCCTCTTTAGAGAGAAATCTTCTTCAAATATCATTTATTGCACATTTATAATGCTGTAACGATGATTTTTTTTAATCAACTGCACAGGCTGACTAGAAAGTTGCAAAAAGGCACAGGACATGCATGTGATACCAGTGGGATAAGGGTGGCAAAAAAAAAATCAATTCACATAAGTATCAGGATTTTTTGTTTTACAATTTTGATGTCAATATTTTTTTTTTTGGGGGGGGGGGGGGGGGGGGGGGGGGTTGATGTGGTTTGTTTGGAGGTTTAGAGGGTGGTACTGATTGTGTCCCTTCAGTTGAAACAAAATCAAATATGTAAACTTTTCAATATTAATTTCTGACACCCAAAAAAACTAAAACAAAACAGAAATAATCAGCAATAACTGAATTCAAGAAGTATCTCTCATTTCATTACATGTAGAAACTCTGCTTGCATGTAAAATACAATTTTTTTCAACCATGCGTTCTCTGCTTCACTCAAGCGACTTCAGATTTCTTTCTGGACCACCCCTCTTTTCTCCTCCTTCCTCCTCCTCCTCCTCCTCCTCCCTCAGAGCCATAATCCGGCCCCCTTTTCCCATCAACATTCATTTTTCATTTTCATTCATTTTTCATTCAGAGACTCTCTTGCGCTCCCTTTTCTCTGTGCTGGGCTGATAGCCAATAACAGTAGGCCGGGAGTCTCTTAGCCGACTGAAAACAGTAAATGGTCTCTGTCACACACACACACACACACACAAAAAACACACACACACACACACACACCAAAAGAAGCGTGTTGTTGGCGTCCTTCTTCAGTTGCATAATTTCTGAAGCCTCAATCTGGAGTGTGTTTCCTCGATCCACTCGAGTGTGTGTGTGTTTGTAAGAGTGTGTGTGTTCCAGATGCCTTAAGCTATGCATCAGACTTCTACAAATCAACGAACATGGTTTAAACAATCCGGAAAGATTTTAAGATCTTCCCTTCTCTATTAAAGTCTCCCTCACACTCTCTCTCTGTCTAGTCACTCACTCCTAAACCCAACACACTCTCTAACACACACACACACACATACAGCCTAAACTCATCTATACATGCTGCAAACAGGCGTGATATCCTGTGCTTCCCTGGGCCTCTCGTCCTCTATAATGTGTGCCGAACAGAGAAGAGCGGGCGAGATGAAGGCCAGGCCAGCGAATCCAATGTATGAGTGCAACCCCTGCCCCCCCCTTCACACACACACATCAACCACACACATATACACACACTGGCCTGATCCCTCCCTCCCTCCCTCCATCTATCCCTCCATCCCTACTGTGGTGCTTGTCAGATGTCATTACATCACAGGACAACGGAGAGAGAAAAAGAGAAATGGATGGGGACAGAGAGGAGGAAGGTCGAGGGTGAGAGAAAGTGTGTGTGAGAAAAAGAGAGAGAGACAGAGAGGTGGTAAGTGGACATGGAAGAGAAAAAATGGAGCTGGGTGGACAGAGACAGAGTGTGGTCTTTAGGGAGGTTTCAAAAAGAAGGGGCAGCAGGGTCAGTGATTGAAGATGAGTTTTTCTTTCTTCTTTTTGTGAGATGATGGGCCATGATTAGTGGAGGGGCCGCACAGACTGAAGCACAGTCAATACTCTCACATCTGAATATTCAGAAAACTGCAACACTGTAAAAGCAGGACAAACCTGCTGATCTGTTGATAGAAAACTTGATTCTCTGGTACTTGTAACTGCTTTTTGCCAATTTTAGACACTTTTCATTCTTTTTTTCTCCCTTTGGCACCATTTTTTCATCTACTTTCTGACCATTGTCTAAGATTTCCCAATTTTTTTGCCAATTTTTGTTGCTTTTTGGCCATTTTTGCCCCCTCAAATGTATTTCTGTAGCTATTTCTGTCTATGTTTGCTGCTTTTCACCACTTACATGGTTGCTCTTGCATAAGATTTTTCAACAGTTTGGCTCTTTGGTTGAGTGATACTGCTGTAGGGCATAAAACATCACATTTTTCACACACAACACAATGCAGCAGGACATATTGCTATTTGATCTGATTTGCCATTAACTGCCCAGCTATAATACATAGATACTGAATTAGTTTATTTAATTAAAAATAATATTGGTTCTTGAAGGAAGCCACACATGTGAGCGGATGACATTATAATAAAAATAAATTTAGCTTTGTTGAGAATTTTTGTGCCCACATAAAGTCAAAATTATAAGGTGAAGAGTCAAAATTTTGAGATAATACCATTAAAAACATGAAAAAAGGTAAAATTCTGAGAAAAATTAGATTTTTGAGCTGAAAGTTGAAATTTCAACTTTTTATCTCACTATTTAGACTAAATAAGTGCAAAAAAAAAAATCTTAACAAGGCCAGTTTGTATAATCTTATTTTCTAAACTGGTGGGAATGGGCTACTATCGTTCTTCCTTTTTAACTATCATATAATTTTTTCTTTTTTTTTCACAAAGCTTTCCCTTTCTCTCTATTAACAGCCCCATGCGCCTGAGCTATGCTCACTTTAGCTTGCTCTCGTCTAAATAACTTAATTTGTACTTGTGCATAAAATGTTTGCAATAAAGTGTAATGTTACCTAAATCAAAAGCCATAAACTCTGATCGCTGCACATCACTGTAATTCTCTATATTAAACATCTGTTTAGTTTCACTCCTATCAAATAAAAGATAATTTTATTTGAAAACTATAAAAGATACATTATCTGTGCACCATGCTCTTAACACAGACCCAGCTTGTGCAGGTTAATGATGATTATATTTGGCAGAAGAAATCACAAAGACTTTATTTTTGCGCTCTAAAAAAAGCAGGAAAACTCTACACAGGTGCATCTTTCTGAGAAAACCCAACCTACAGAATGTCAGGACACACATTCCTCACATGATCAACATTCAGTGGGTTAATAACAGTGCAGGGATTTGGTGGTGAAGACATTTAATTTATATGCAGTTTATTTGTATTCCCACAGCTCATCTGCACTTCAACTCAAAGACGCCTGAGATGTGTATGCGCGCATGTGTGTAGTGACAGTAACAGGTGTAGAGTATTTGTTTGTTTGAGTGTGTGTGTGTTTCTGAAAGAGTAGATGTTTAAGAATGTATCTTGATGTGTTTGTGTTTTGACTCACGTGTGTGGAGGCTGTGCTGGTGAGCGGCGCCGTGGCTGTGAACGGAGAGGGAGGGGCGAGGGATGATGTGGGCTGCTGTTGTTGGGACAGCTCACAGCTGACTCCGCCCACGGCGACAGCTCCTGTCCCTGACGACGGCCCATCAGGACAAGAGAAAACACCTGTGAGGAAACCAGGAGTAACTGGTAAATTTCTACATAATCCAAATACTTTCGTGAGGATTAATTCTTCTTCAATCTTTGATGACAGATGATAAGAGTCTGATGAGTCGACAAGTGTGCAATAAATGAGTGAAAGCTAAACTTGGGTCCTTGTTTTTGAAAAATCCGATTCATTTAAGTCTTATTTATCTATCTATTGAGTAACATCCATAAAACGCAGAACTAAAATCTATTCCAACAGTTATTTGCATAGCTCCTTTAAAAAAGGGTTTACACAGTGCTGACTAACAACAGGGTAGTATGTTTTATTCAAATACGCATTTAATTAGCTTCAAACTTAAAATAATCCCCTTAAATTATGCAAATAATGCTTTACCATTTAACTAACAAGCACCACACCTGTAATAGCGGGTATTTTTTTTAATATCTAATTTTCTCTTTTTAATCAGGCAGATTCACAAATGGAGCTGAAACTGAATCAGGAAGAAAAATGTTTTAGAAAATAAAATAAGTTCATAGAGGCTGTAAAAATTGATGAAAAGTAAAAAAGACAATGGAATTTTCTTAATGTGTACATATATTTTTATAAGCTTTTTTTTAACAAACTTAATCTTGTTTTTTAATGTTTTTGATATTATATAATTTTTTTCGAACATGTTTGTACAGAGAGTACAGGTAAAACTAGAGGGAAATTCTGTGTATTCTTCTCGGATACAGATACTTTGCAAATCAAGACTATTCTGATTCTGAATAAGGCAAAAAAAATTTAAGGAGCTAAGTGAGAAATTCAGTTAAACAGTTCAGCCTCTTTGTGACTTTTACGTTACAGTAATCCACACAGAGGCAAGTCTGTCATGCAGGATGCAAAGTTCACATACGCAGAAAAATGCTGCCATATTTTTTAAATGTTTGACCAAATGTTTTGATTTCACCTTTAAAAATACAAATGACACTCAAAACCCAAGCGGCTAAATTGCCATTCTGCAACAGTGAACATCTGAAATTACATTCAAACGAGGTGCGGACAGGACGCTTTGACCAATTTAATGCATGATTAGTAAATCAACAAATGTAATGCATGACTTCATAGGTCTGCCTGAGTGTGCTTTCAGTTCCTTTGGTTTCTTTATGAGGAGGAAAAAACAGAAGCTTGAGATCAAAAGTACATAAACACATACTGAGCTGCTGACATGAGATCTGATGAGACAAATCATTCACATTTATGTTTTACAAGCTGACAGAAGAGAGAGAGAGGAGGGGGGTGACTGAAAACTGAAAACTGTTTTCTTTTGTTCAGCTCTGCAAAAAAAATCCACAGATCTTATTTATGTATGATACACATTCTTTATAAATCACCTGCTAAAACATGTTGCTCCATTTTCACACACCGACACGCATGCTCCATTCTCTTATCTCTTTACTCTCTCCCTCCCTTCCTTCAACCCTGTGCTCGCCCACCATCCAGGGATAAGCCCTGCCCCTGCCCCTCTTTGACCCCAGCAGAGGAGGAGGAGGGGTGGAGGGCCCCTCAGCCCCACAAAAGCCTGAATGGCTCAGGGCAGTGCACATTCACCGGGGGAACAAGAGATCTTTGTGCCAGGAGGGGAGGGGTGGAGGCAGAGAGAGGGAGAGCGAGAGAGAGAGATAGGAACACTGCACAGCCCTACATACTATTTATATCGCTTTGTAATATGCACCAGAAAAATTGATACCCAAAGCAGAGCGGCCATGACTCAGGGGGCACGAGCTGCTGTGAGATTTTTAGCAGCTGGATTAGAGGCCAAACCAACAGTTTGTCAGAGTTTAACTCAAATGGAGCTGCACACAAAGGGACAGAGCAGAGACAGAGCCAGGGACACAGGAAAATCTGTCTGATGGGTATCAAATATTGACAGTTTCATGAAATAACAGACATTTTTTTAAAGCCTCTTTGCTCTTGATTTGAATCAAATACTTCCAGATTTTTTTTTTCTTTCCCTCAATTTGACCAAATAGCTTGTGTTTGTTTTATCATCTGGAGAAAAATTGACAATTTAGCATAAAATGCATTTGATGGTATAAACCCTGTATGAGACTTTTAAATCCGCCTCTTCATGATCTTTCATTTGTGATTTTTAGCCGAAATGCTTTTTGATCCATGTGTGGAAACATTCAGGTTTTTAAGGAAATGTTAGCTTTCCTATTCGTTTTAAAAATAGTTCTGAGAGCTTAAAATAAATAATTGAAAACCTGGTGAAGATGTGTTACCAGCAGGGATCTAGTGACTGACATTTCTGGTGTTTTCTGGTTTTTGTTTAAATGGTTATTTCTGGCTATTACCCAGTGATACTTCTTTTTTTTAAGGAGATTTATTTTTTTACAGCCAGGAAGGGATGACAAAGAGTAAAACCGCTTCTGCAGAAAAATACACACACATTCTCCTCTACCACACAAGCTCGAGCCTGTAAAACTTATACCCCATCCATGTGATCAATAACATTAAGCCCCTGGAGCACAACTCCCTCCATTGCTCGACCTCCCTGCTCCTTTTCCCTTCCTGCTCTGTATGTCTGCTCTGTAAGCTACAAAAATATCCACCGTAATTAATTCAAGCTGGAATTATCTCCGTAGGAAATCTGTTGCCTGTCCATAGAAGGTTAAATCTGATGTAAAAACTTAGTGGGAGGAATCATATGGCTGTTATTTAAACAGCTGAAACAGAGTTTTGACGCCAATTTGCTCCAAATTATGTAGCTTGAGGTAACATTCAGCTGAATGCCGAAGCTCTGCGGCTTGTTTTTTTCTTCACTGCAAACAGTCATTTAATCATGGTGTAAAAATGAAACACAGACACATACACAAAGACTTTGAACCATCAGAGCGACAGAGAGACAGCTATTATTCTGAGAATCTTTTAGCATCAAAGAAGAGAAATATATTCAAACATCACCACGGTGTGGAGGGAGCTGTGCAACATGAAGGACAGTCACTGCACGTCTGCAAGTTCTGTGTCAATATATAAGTGTGTGTGTGTGTGTGTGTGTGTGTGTGTGTGTGTGTGTGTGTGTGTGTGTGTGTGTCCATGCTCAGCGCAAGTTTGAGATAGATCATAAATCAATCGTAATCAAGACTATTTGCATTAATAAGAATGCAGTTAGAGACTGATTCGGGGTTCAAACTGAGCACTGGCTGAACTCAAACAAATTAAAATTGTTCACTTTTATGATGTTTATATTCAGTTTGGTGCTACACAGCACACAAATATTCTTCTATAGCACATGAAAGAGCTGTCACTTTCTGTTTGCTTCAATTTTGCAGATACATTGTTGTGTCCTTTCTTTGAGGTTTCTGAATAGTGTTAGTGTGATTTTTCAAATAAATCTATTAGGGGTGTATTCCCATTTAAAAGCACTTCAGGGTCCACCCTCAACTCAGTGTTAAGTCATCAAATTAAACAGAATTTCTTTATATATAACAAACAATTCATAAAATTAACGCTGAAATTTCGAAAATGTTTCGAGACATCGCTCTTGTTCAAAGTTCATTAGCTGTGATTCATATGGCACGGCATTAACTTTTCAGGCAGCTCTTTCAGATCTACGTTTTCATGACAAATATATCCAGTGCTAAAATAACATGTAAACCTACATTTTTTGTGAAATTGTTTACTTGAATTCTTTAAAATATATTCATCTTTTAATGGTTATTTGCTATAGTTTCATTTATTGAGCTGTGTCAGTAGGTTCTATTTTGTGTATATATGTATGCGTTATTTATGTGCAGGTATATGGATATGTGCACATGGATTTATTTTTATATGTGTATATGGACATATATTTGTGCATATAGATGTGTGTACACTGCTTGTCCAAATTTAGATTTTGTTTTTGTTCCAATTGATGTAATTTTTATGAACGCTTTTACACAGCAAGACAATCAAGCATCTCATGTGAAATTTCAATGAAAAAATTGTTCACAAATAAATGAAAAATGGAAAATGAAAAAAGAAAATCTATGAAAACTTTTAAAGAAACCATTAAAATTAACCAAAAACAATAACATTTATGTCTCGACCATAAAATAATTTCAGATGCAAAAATATGTAATTTCATCTTCTGTTTCTGCATAGTCCATTGGAAAAATTTTAGGCAATTTCTTGGTCCATCACATTTTTTTAAATCAAATAAAATGGTGTTTATTGTATATTCTCCTGGTATTCAGGTTTTTCTGGTTTGGGTTTCTCAATGAGTGCAAGCTGTAGATTTTCATGTATTTAACCTGGTTTGGGAAACAAAAGAGAAATAAAAATACACAAAAGAAAGAACCAAATTAAAGCAATGATAAAAAGTAAAAAGAATTTGTTTTTCCTCCAGTGTTTTTACACACACTCACACATACACACTCACACACTGAACTGAATAAATTCATATCCACCTCAGCATCTTTCCTCTCCCACACACAAATCCCACTGCGCTCAACCAGCTTGCCTGTTCCATCAGTGACACCCCCCAACCCCCGTCAAACATTAACCTAACCAAAATCTAACCCCATCTCCTCTGTCACACACACACACACACACACACACACAAACACCTATCAGGCTAACTATCTATCCATCAGCACGGAGGAGTCAGCAGACAGGATGAGGGGTGGGGGGTAAACGCCAAGATCCGCCCAGTACTGCCCTGCATTAACCCTCAGCTAAATATTTACAGTATAAAGACGATCACACAGTCCACAGACACACACATAGATTTAATGCACAGTCATACTCAACCGCCACTGTTTTCTTTTCCCTATCTGCTTTCACCAGCTGTGGGCAGAAATGCCACCGCTGCGGGGAAAAGCACCCAAAAACTGAGATGGATGTGGAATCACAAACAAAATTATCCTCCACCGCTGCGGCTGTAAAAAATTAAATTCTGAACGTAAACTGCCCCGGGCTGGAGGTCTGAACCACCATCTAATGCTATAAGCTATAAAAATAATAAATAGCCACTAAAGAGTGGTTTGAAAGCATGGATGGGGATCAAATTTATAGTCAGATACTTATATGTATAAGAAAATTCCTGTCAATTCACACTTAAGCCCATTAAATTGAGGATAAAAATATATTCACACAATATTCAGCTCAAAGCTACGCTGAAACTATCTAATAACTTAATCCTGCGCCTGAAGGCATGAGCACACGCCAGATCCCTGCTGGTTTAAGTTTAAGGAGTGTATATGAATTTTTATGTATTTGTTTGAGGTCAAGTCTGTCACAACACACAAAAGCTCTAAAAGTGTGAGAAAAATGTGTGTATTATCACAAACTCGATAAGTAACAGCACTTTCTCATACTTAAATTTTTCAAATACTTTAAAACAATGTAAATGTAGAAAAAATAGTGTTTAATAAGGAAATTAAAACAGCTTGTTTGATTTTTGCTGCAATAAATGTGACATTTATTTTGTATTAAGAATAAAAGGCCAATCCAGATGAAACAGATATTATCAAAATTATTTTTAACAAAAGAAAATATTTTTAAGCATCGATTTTTTTTTCTTCTCAGTTACTTAAAGCGGAATTAAAAATGGCTGGGAAAAAGACAAAGAGATATGAGGTCTTTTGTTACATAACAGCCTTCAATCAATTTTACTAAAATAGGGAAATTCATTGCTGTTCTGTTACAAACAGGCAATTTCAAATCTCTGGTGATTTCTTTAGGTCTGATTGAAGTATTAATATCCTTTGTTTGTATACCAGGACAATGTAAACACACCTCAAGGGCTCATTAAGCATCAACAGGTGAGCTGCTGTTCTGAGGCTGAGCAGACTGCAGGTAGGAGAGAGTAGTTGAGCGGCAGCAGAGAGAAACAAAAAGGTGGTAATTCTGTAAGAAAGGGGAGATGTGGGATGTGTGGGGGCTGTACTGAGCCATTTCCATCAACAGAGGGGAACTCCAAAGCATAAAGACAGTTGCCAAGCAACTGAACACGGTGAAAAAAAAAGAAATATACAGACCGCTTCCACGTGTGTGAGCAAATAATACATGAACCCGCGCTACGACACACATACACACGCGCATGCAGACACACAGGGAGCCTATTACAAAGGTGTGTCAAATCCTTGCCATTTGTGATTGGTAATGTTAATACTTAGCTGCACAGAGGCAATCCTTAGACATGAAGAGAGAAGGAGGAAAGACAGGAACAAAAACTGCTGCAACAAAGCCACACACAAGGCACTTCCTTTTTTAATCTTTTTCATCACTACAGGGAGCGCCGAGGGACACAACTTGTTTGCATAACTTAATGGTAAATTACAACGGACGGTTTCCTCATTTAAGCTGCCAACAACAATTTCATGATTTTTGATAATTTGCTCAGCGACAATAGAATAGTGAGGATAAACGCTAAATCCAGGCAACAAGAGAGAAGTTTTCACTGTGATGTCTGAAGCAGGGTTGTGTTTGTTGTGTTTGTTGTGTTTTGTTGTGTTTGTTGTGTTTGGTGTGCCCCCCCCCCTCACCTGGACCAGTAGTTGTGGAGCCGCTGTTTTGCAGACTCCCATTCCTGAGGAGTGACGGGGACTTCTGAATCCCACCGCTGACACCCATGACCCCAAGCCCCCTCTCCCCTCCTCCGCCTCCACCCACCCCCATCCCTAATCCACTGCTGGAAACCAAGCCAGGCCGGCCTGAGAGCGTCGAGGATGTGGAGGAGGAAGGGGAGGCAGTGGAGACCAAGGAGGAGGTGTTGGCTGTGGAGGAGGCGGGGAGAGTCAGGGAGGGAGCCGGCTCCAAAGGCTTCACATCCGTGGTAAAGCAAGGTCCAAATCTGTTTCGCCAGTTGCCCTTCTTTTTCTTCTTCACCCCGTCCTCCCCTCCTCCTGCAGCGGCTCCTCCGATCCCTGGCCCTGAGCTGGAGGGTGGGGGGCGTTTGTAGCCAGCGGACCCACTGAGGCTTGTCGTCTCACTCACTGTGTGACTGTGGGAATTCTCATACAGCTTCCCGCCCACTGAAATGATAAAAAAGCAGAAGTGAATATTTGAGTATAAAGCCTCCAGGCTCAAGGTGTTTTGTTTTGGTTTGTTGGCCTTGAGTCCTCTGAAGGATCCACTTTAAGAGGATCAAATTTTCAATGTCATCAGAGCTCCCATAAATCAAGGCTGAAAATGATTTTTGCTTTAATTCATGCTCAGGTAACTTACTCGTTAAATCTCACAGTTATTCAGCCTCAAAATCCCTGAATAAACTTAAGCAGCCTGTTTAGTTTCACCAGAAGTCTAGAGTTCTTTTAACATTTAGAAAGCACCAAGAAAAAAAATCAACACATCTGACAATGAAATCTGAAAATCTTACAGGAGTGTAAAGTTATTTTTGCTCAAACAGATCTTAAAACAACAAAACCCATGTTTCCTTAAATGCAAGCTGATGCTGATCTGTGGGTTGAGTTTAGTCTAGCCGTCCATCGAGCCTAACTTAACTGCAGATGTTTTGTAAAGAAGAATGCTCCAAATTACTGTGAAAATGAAGTTGGTGATAAAAAAACACAATGATTTAAAAACTTGATAATGAAAATTGTCAGGGGTGTCCCGACTTTTCAAGTCTTACTACGGTTAATTGTGGATGAGTTATCAAGTGTTGAAGGTGAATGCGCAAAACATTTCATTTTACAGTTTGCCATTTTACAACATTTGGACTTATGTTCCAATCAGGGGCCTTGCTTGCATCATTGTTGATTACAGCTTTGTGGAGAGGTCACATAATTAAATGTGCATAATGCTGAATTAGCTGGGAGCTAACAGTTGATTAATTTTCATGTAAATTCACTGCTTGAATGTACACAACTGTTCACGTGGCTCACCACTGACTTCAAGTGTAACACAAACATCAGCATGATCACTCCTGTCCTGAAATTCTATATTATTTTACTAAGCAGCTCATTCCCCCTTTCTAAAAAAATGTTTTATGATTAGGTTCAGTTAATTTTGTTAAAAGACGCACATTCCTGATGAATGTAGTTTAATAGAGCTACAAGTGACCAGAGTTGTCTAATACCTGCAGAGGCAGTTGTAGCGGACATTAGAGAACCAAAAAGCGTTGTGGTCCCCTCTGAAGCTCCGCCCTCTGAGCTCGGCTTAACAAGGCAGCTGCTGAATGAAGGCGGGGAGGAAAAGGTAGTCCCGCCCCCGGGACGTAACGATGGATCTGAGAAACTTAAGAATTCTGAGGAGGAAGAGGCAGAAGATGTTTTGCTTGCACTGGTCAACAGGAGCCCTGGTGCAGAGAGACAGGCAAAGAAAGAGAGAGAAAAGGAGAGAAGACATTACATCTGAGAGATTCCATACGACTCCTCTCTATCATGGCAGCAACAGAGAACGAGATAGCCTAAATAAGCACTTTCTCTACTCTCCCACTCTCTATCTGCCGTACAGTCAAAGCTCCCTCATCACACAGGACTCACTTAAACACACTGGTCTGAAAACACACAAGGGGATGGATTTTCACAGACACACAGACACACAAACACACCTGACAAGGGCTTCATGGTTCTAATACCAAACACAGGAGCTCAGAGTGGACGCTGACTCCTTTCGGGTCCTGACCTCTACACATACTCTGTCTTTCTGTGAGTGTGTGTGCATTTATGTGTGTGTGTGTGTGTGGTTCTTTTCCCAGACAGGGCCCCTGATTACAGGAGCCAGAGGCCAGTCAAGACAAAACAGTGTTATCACAGCCACACACAAAAGAGGGGCATCTGGGCAAAATCCAGAAATGACACACACACAGACATACACTTAGATTAACAGTTTAATTTAAATCTGAATTTTTTGTGTAGGGGCTGAGCGTTGTGCTTCCATCATTTTAACTGTGGGGTTAATTCCCTGCTGTGGGAAAATTAACATACAGGAGCGTTAGCAGCTGTCAATTTACCTTGGTGGAACGGCCCAGTAGAAGCTGAGGCAGATGTGGAAGAAGTTGCCATGGTGACAACAGCGGAGGGGAGGGGTTTCCCTGAGGAGGTGAGAGACTTGCGTCCGCCTCTCTGTCCCACCACGTGACTCGCACCGCTATTCTTCTTGTTCTTCACCTCTGATGCCACTTTCCCAGCATCTACAGCCAAGCCGTCTTTTGAGGTGCCGCCGGAGTGAGCGGACGACACTTCTTGGAAGTTAGCGTTGGTGAAACGGGCGCTGCCATCGTCCAGTCTCTTCTGTGAGGACACTGGCAGGGAGGGGATGCCTCCCCCCGAGCTGCTGCTGTTGTAGGGCTGGAGGAAGAAAGGGAGGAAAGTGAACAGAAAATGATTGTTGTGAGCAGAAAGGGAGGATGAGAACCATAAAGTTCCCCGGAACAGGAGAATAAAATAATCAAAAAATGAAGCTCCCAAGAGGAAGCTCAAGGACAGGGTGTGTAGGAAATACTTGATAAAGGTTAATCAAGGTAAAGAGGAAAGAGGTGTTGGCAGCCTTTCTTAATGTGAATGCAATGAAGCAAAACAGTGACGAGGAGTTCACTCACCTTCTCTGGGACCATGATGTTTGGAAGGACGAGAGAGGGAGACATGTCCATGGAGGTCTTCTTGTGTCTCGGTTTGTGTCTGTCTCGCTCTTTGTGTTTCTGCACGAAAGCAGAGAAAAAGGAGAAACAGATGGGTGAAGCTGCTAAAGACATGTTACAGGAACAGAGAAATAAGAAAGAAAAACAGACCTCCTTCAACCCTGTTTGACAGCCCTCTGCATTTGAGCAGTATTGGTAACATACTACACCATATGTAAGTGTTCTGAAAAATATTACTGCTGAAGAACGAGGGACAAACAAACTAAGGTATGAGTTATTAGGGTATGAGGACAGAAGGATGATGTGTGTGGCAGACAGAGAGAGAGATAAAAAAGACAGAGAATTACATTTCAAAGACTCAGTAGGAGATGAAAGCTTAGAGATCCACAAACACAAAGAGAGTGATGGAGCAGAGATAAAAAAGCAGGCAGGAGGAGACAGGAATTCAGCCTGCTTCAGTTTAAAGCACACTGTGTCTAAGTGCCTCACGCTGAAGCGCACAAGGTCTCAATGTTTCATCCAATCATATCCTGCTTCTTGGGCGATCACAGCTCAATTTACACCCTGGCTATCACACGCGCCGCCACCCTCCTCTCACACCCCTGAGGTGGCGACTGGGTGCCAGCGCATTTGCACCTCACATGCGCACCCAGCACCCTGACACTCTTGCACGTGTGTAAAAGCAGACAGGTGCACACTCGTACACACACTCACTTACGAGGACAATTACATGTAGCGCGGGCACACATCTATCTACACGCTCTGGGAGATAGGTGGTGAAAATATGCAGAGATTCTGGGAGATGACATGGGACTCAACATGCTCAAAATGCTGAGAAAACTCTAAAACACCAGAAACCCCTGGCCCCCATCCTTCCCCTCTTTCTTCCCCCAAGGGTTTCTAGGGGAGTGATTGCCTGGAGGCGGGTGACAGTTTAGCCAGACTTCCTCTAAGAGTGGCAGTTAACAGAAATCATGGGCCAAATCAGGAGATACCAGCTTCAGTGTAACCTCGCTGTGCATCGCTGCTTCCGGTAACGCAAACACGAATGTCCTTGGGTTTGGGCGACAAACGTGTCTTTATAGTCAAACTAAATGCCGTGCAATTAAATGAAAACCAGATTAAATCACAATTTAGCCTGTTGCAATATTCTTATCACTGATAATGCAATTTTTCTTTTACCTAAATTTAGTCAGAATACCAGACTATTTTTTTTTTGTAGTAGATGCTTTATGCTCTACAAGAGTGTTACTCAACCAAAGAGCCTTCAAACTACCTTCAAAAAAAAAATAATCAAGGTGGTGAAAAGTGGCAAAAACACTAAGAAATAGCCACAGAAATAAGTTCATGGTGGCAAAGATGGTCAAAAAGTGGCAAAGAAGGAAGAAAAGGGGCAAAAATTGGGGGGAAATTTGGGAAATGGTAAGAATACAGCAAAACTTTTCAGAGGCCTGACATTTCTGTTTAAAATATCCATTTTTATTGATATTATGTGATGCTATAATTTTAAACAACACGTAAGATGGGGGACTTAAATGTAAAAGCTCAATTATTGCTATAAAGGGAAAAATAATCACAATTAGATCATTTGTGCAAACTTTTCATCCCACTTTAAATGAAAGTGTCAAAAGTGCGGCTACAGTAATGAGTTACCTAGAAAGACCAAGAAGATGGCGTGAGTGACAACAAAATGAGATGCTGCACCAAAAAGAAGAGTTGAAGGAGGAGAAAAGATGTGTGAGAGAAACAGAGAGGTAAATTCTTCAGGATTGCCTGGTTGTTTTTCATTAACATTCCAGTGGAAGGTGTTGATGGACAAAGCTTGAGCTCAGAGGGTCGGATATCACACACACACACATTCGCAAAGCGTGAGCACTGGGCGTGGGAAACATAACACACACACAATGTAACACTGACACACCCTTATCAATCAGGTCAATTGATTATACAGGCAGAGACAAAGCCTTTCAGCGTGTCCTCTACCCTCTTTCTCTGCCGCTGACCATTAGTAGACTGATCATTTGACATGTCCGAGTGCTCTTTGAGACTGTGTGGGGTAAATGTAAGAGGTGGCAGAGGACGAGGGACACGTCTATCAATCAACGAATTCACGAAGGCTGAAATCCTATCTGTCGGAGTCACATGCTGAATAATGTGATTATCATTTCTTTTAACTGTTGCAGTCCTGCTATCAGTCTGAAAAAAGATATTCCTGGGGATTTCTTTATCTCTAACCACACATATCAAATATATTTCTATTCTGCAACTGCCTCCTATTCATCAAATTGTGTTCAGTTTTTTTTCATCCAACATTTTGTACATAATGGTTAAAGTGTAGTTAAGTATTAAAGGAAAAAACTTCAGATGTTACTCCTACAATCAGAGTCCATTTCTGTGAATTAATCTTTTTCCTTTTTTCCATCAAAAATAGTCTGAAAATAAAACATTAAATGGGAGTTTAATGGATATAAAATGCACTTTATGATTATATTAATATTATACCTTTTGCTCTCCATTTTATATCCAATATTCCTAATATATCATGTGTATTATGAATCCCTCAAGTTTTTTTGTTGTTTTTTTCCCTTAATATTCTTCATGCCACTCTATTCTCTGTCTCTCCCTTTCTTTACAGTTATTGTTCATTCTTCATTGTTCTTCAGTTGATTCTAAAAATCTTTGAAAAAAATGTTTAAGCACAACTGTGAATACAAAATGTAATCCATTAGAATAAAAGTTAAAAAGAGATGTTTAAAAAAGTTTTTAAAAGTTTATGTGACATGTAAGCAAAATAACTGCTCAATAAAAAGATACTTTGGGAAAAAAAATGCGAGTTTACCATAAACAAAAGAAAATCCTCATCTTTGCATCCTAGATCTCCAATTCTATATTTTTTTCCTGGTTGATAAGTGTCTTTGGAATTAATTTATTTCCAGAATATTGGTTGGATAATCAATATTATGGTTCCCACAAACAATTTAAAAGCACTCCTGAACCATAATACGGGAATAAGATTTTGCTTCTTTGCTCTGAAACGTTTCTAAAAAAGCAATAAATTATTAATATTTATCATGTTGCAAATTCATAGCTCTTCACAAATGATCCAAATATGTTAATGCCCTTTGGTCAATATGACATGTTTTTAAATGTTTCACAAGTCGACGCAATGGCCTCAGGAGGAAGATGAGAGGCAGCAGACACAGAGGGAGGGGGAGGGAAGAAGAGGGGAAGCAGAGGAACAGGAAGTAAGGGGGAAAATAATCCACCCTAGCCTGGCAGGAATTCCCCCGTGCCGTTTCCTGCAGGATTTCTGACCAGCTATTGTGTATGTATGGATGTGTGTGAAGGGCTGTGTGTGCATAAGTTTCCTGCAGGCCTTTTCTAAGCGGCCAGTGTGGGGGATCTTTTAGCCCCTGCTCCAGGGTCTAACATGAGGTGGATTCACATCTGAGCCTCCAAACCACATAACAAATGCATGTGTGTATATATATATATATATATACACACACACACACACACACACACACACACACACACAAATCTGAGCCTACTGATCTCTGACCCTGGAATGTGCATGGAGAGAGTTGAAGTGTGTATGTGTGTGTGTGAGGAATTGTGTGTGTGTGTGGGGGTACAGGGTACTCCAACTAATGCAAATAAGGATTAACAAAAGCCATAGCAAGAGGGACGTTATATACAAGGCCGCACACATGCATGCATACACAATTATCACAGAACTACAACTGTGGGGCGCTGGTTTGGCTGAGTGGTAAAAATATTTCACCCCACAAACAGAGGCCAGAGTCTTTGAGCAGGCTGCCTGGGTTCGGAACCAACACTTTGCCTGTCGCTACTCAAAGATACTTTCTGTTTCCTGATTTATCAACCGTCTTTTTCTCTTGACGAGGCATACAAACTAATCAAAAGACTGCTGAGAAAAACGTCTAGTATTGCTAAGTACAGAGTGTTTGTTTACAGCTGTGAATAAAAACTCTAAAAATTATATTTCACTCTTACGCTTTGACAGAAAGAGGAAAAAAGATTTTTCTCATTACATGCTTAACTATAACCTAAATGTAAATGCATCAGATAGCCAAAAGGCTTATTCTCATTTGCAGCAATCTGCCCAGATCTTGGGCAGAATAAAAATAAGACAACATGTTCAATAGTGTCTGTTTGAGGATTTTTTAACTTTGGATTAATTTTTGGAACTGAAGTTCATAATTTTTTTTCCCAACCAGAGTATTTAAGAAACGATGAAGATTCAAAAGTACTCAAAATTCCATAACATATGCTAAATTTGCTGCTCATGATAAGAGCCATAAAAAAAGAAATTTAATATAGTCAGAGACGAACAAACAAAAGTGCTGGGAAAAGGCAGAGAAAACTCTGTGACCTTTGGAGTCAAGCCTAAGGACAGGAATCCAAATCAGACCATCCATGGTCCAGTCAAACAGAGACCAAATCCATATGCTGAAAATGTGTTTATTGTTTTCTATTTACTTCTCTTGCTCTCTACTTGTTGGGGAATTTGGCTTCCTTTCTAAATTGAACATCTTTAGGGTCACTGTATGGCTTTGACCCTGACTGATTCACATTAGCTTGACAACAGGGAAAGCTAACGTTTGTTTCCTATGGAGAATTATCTAAAATGCTTCCTTAGTTTGTTGAGTCTTTGTCCTTGCTATTCTTTGACTTCCACTGTACATGTTGAGGATACTCTGTTGGCTGTAAGTGCTTGATAAAGCTAATCCATACCACCACAGAATCAGGACTCTGTCAAGTCTTCCTCACTGGAGAAGGAAGAGAGAGTGGGTTCATTTTCAAAGTGTGGTTGGGAGGTTTGGAGGGACAGATCAATGACAGTGGAAACAAGTATTCATTCTCTCAGAAGGGTTGAATTGTTAAGGGACAGATCGTGTTTTCTCTTAGTGTTCGAGCTAATATTTCTATCCTGATCCATTCAAGGTGACACTAACCTGCAAAGGCTTCTTACAATATATCAGGCCATGTCCACACATAGCCTGGTATCTGGGAAACTGCATTCATGGTTTTATACATTTAGGTCTGTCATCTACACAGTTTTATGTCACCTAAAGCAACCTTTTTGGAAGCCACAGCCAAAGTGAAGATTTTAGAAAATTCTGGTTCCATGGTTTCATCTATACCCCGGTAACCAGAGTTTTTGGATCTCAAACATCACACCTTGAGGCTAAAAAAACCATAGACGCCACATGTAAATGGCTTATGGCAAGCATTAATGCTGCGGGTTTGTTAGTTTTAACATTGCTTTAAACATTTCTTGCTTCCGTACTTTTTCAAGTGCATCTTCCTACTTACGTTACGAAAGGCAAACCACTTTATTGATCCAAACATAAAACCTGGTGCCATGTTTAAGTCTGGCAGAATAGACAGAATGACGGGGATTCAGTCTAATTAGCTGGCATGGGTGGCACATCTGAAAAAACACTGCCACCTATTAGCCTGGCATGCTTTGAGCCACAATTATCGATTGATTTGCCCAGTTATGTGTGAGCAATATGTTTTACCTGGCTACATGTGTACAAGGCCTCAAACATCAAAGGTGGACATATAGAACAGTATGCTTTTTTGTCAAAGAAAGCTTCATCTACTTCTGGGGTGGGGCAGGTTTGTTTGGACAGTGTTCTGTTCCCCACTCATATTCACACACACAGATACAGATACACACACACACACACACACACACACACACACACATACAAACAAACAGAATGACTTGGTGAGTCCTTATAATTCTGATTCCTTGCAGCCTGTGATTACATGTTCTGCAAACAGCTGTGAGTGATTCAGTCACAGTGATGTAGCATTCATTAGATAGCAGGGCGGTGTAGGAGGGCTGCAGTCGAATGAGTAGGTATAAAACAATCCAAATGTCAATGCAGCTTTGTTAAAAAAAAATGAAATCCTGAAGCACCCCGCTTTTTTGATTTTGATTTGGACAGTATCTCCAATAAAACACACATTTAAAAACACATCCAAACCATCCAAAGCACAGATCCTCTTGGAAAATGTAGAAAATGGCCTTCAAGATTCACTATCTGAAGATTTAATAAGATACAAACAAAACCACACACCTCTTTGTGTGCTCCTCTTGTTAATTTGAACAAACATGTCCCCTGTCACTCTTCCTGTCATAAATAATCTCCTGCCCATTCATTCAAAGACTGTCTCCATAAATGCTCATTACAGAGCCATTAAATTTGCCGCTGAGAATGCTTATCGATCGGTGGCTTGCCTGTCCCTCCACAGGGTGAGTGAGCATGTGACAGTGAGGGCGTATGTTTTTGAGTGGAGTCACAGTCATGGGGTTGGAGGCATAAAGAGGGTAAGATCTGAGGGCTGTCTTACCTTCGTGTCCATGTCTGGGGGTCTATCCATACACTGAGTGGAAGAGTCACTTAAGCTTTGAGATCTACTACCACGGCCCCTGCTCCTTCGCTAAAAAAGGTAAAGAGGAACTCCAAGTTACTGGATGAAATCCAGGGGAAAAATGGCCAAAATCAAAAAAGAACTAAAAACGTAAACTAGAAATGAAACTTAAGCTACAAAAAGGCTGTCTGAACTCAAGAATAACTCAAAATTCAGAAACAGTCAAAAACATTCGGCATTAAAAAGTAATGATGACAGGAACAACCTTGTTGGTACTACACAGCAGAAAATGTAAGATGTCAGGTGGTGTTTGAACAAATGTACATCAAATCTCAACTGTAACAATAAAAATGTGACATGGCTGTCCACTTGAGATATTCCAGTAACCAAAGGTAACTGCATTTTTTGATTTGTCGCGTGAAAACTCTTTTCAAATTGCAAAAACATCTGACAAAGCTTATGATTATGGTATGACTCTGCTTCCTGAGTATCGTCCATATCGTCTCGACTCACAGTATAAGACATTTACCTACGAAACCAGAAATGCAGATCTGAGACTTGTGTCTGTGTTTCTGTAATGACTAATAATAGGAGTAACTTATTAAGACAGACTCCCCTATCAAAAAGTTGCTCCTCCTCTGGTCTCACATGCTGCCTGAGTCACATGGCAATGCCTTACTTTGAAATGTCCTCTCTTGTCAAGACTGAGGGAGATAAATCAAGCATTGTGCTGACTTTAATCAGACCTGGCTAATTTAGTTCTTGTCATTGTTTTTAGTCAGAGATGCTTTTTACTCAATTAGAATGTCTAATGGTGGTTCCAAGACAACAAGAAATCCAATTTGACTTTGGGTTTACTTTGCCCTTCCCAACAAAAGTGAGCCAAGGCCCAATTTTTTAGATTAGTTATCTAGATAACCTTACTATTTTTTTCCGTGGTGTGAAGTATGTAAAGAGGGACTTTACCTCTTAACGTGCTTAGCCTAACCAATTCAAAATATCAAAAATGTGCCATATGAAGGACCAGATATACTGTTATGTGGGGAAAACGTGGAGAAAACATGAGGGCAGTGTAGCATGCTCTCTCTCGATATCACTCTTTTCTAATCTTTGTCCGCCATGTTTAGTCGCCTCAGATTTATGTCAAAATCATGACGCAAGATTTTGTGCTGCTTTGATTTTCTTGTTGATCCGCAGCACAGGGTCAATGTTGAATTAAAAATTGAAACATCTACATTTCAATTCACATCCTGTAGATAACTGCTTAATATCTCAAACAGTTTGTCCGTCATTTTCGGCATACAAATATTGCTTCTTTTGATACAATTTCAGTTCAACAAATATGAGTTAATTGTGCATGAAGCAAAAAAATTCATCACATAGAAAGGTTGCAAATATAACTTTGTTCAATAGATGCAGATGATTGTAGGAAAGATTCATCAGAAAGCTGCACTGAAGCTTTTAACAAAATAGAAAAATAATAACAGCATACAGAGGGATGATGAAACAGCTGACTAAAGGGCAATTTCTCTGCAGACCAAACTAGGATAAACTGAACTCAAAATTAGATTTGGCTTTAGTCAGAGTCCAGTACAAGCTATGTGTTGCGAACATGCCGAACATATCCATCAAATGGTATTTTATGAAACCCTCTCAGCTAACAACATTGCTCTCCTCATCATTGATTCCCTCTTGTACGTTCCTGTCATCCACACAATCTCAGCTTAATGACATTATGCCCCAGCATCCAAAGCCATTCATACACGATCAATACAACAGCATGAGTCTTTCCATCAGTGTTTGTTAACATTGTGAAATGTCATCTGCGTGTGTGTCTGAGTGTGCGTTTCTATTCACACACACATGTAGCCTGCCCTATGTTTCCATCAAACCAGTGTTCCACAAATCATAACAATCAAGTCATGTTTGTGTTTTTCATATCTGTGTCCCTCCCCCGACTTCAGCAGTGTGTGTATGTGTATTCATGTGTTAGAAGTTGGAGAGGTAGCACAAAATCTGGAGGACAACAGGACGCCTCTTCGGTCAATGTGTGCGTTGAAAACACATTTACTCTGCATATCCAATACTTTGATGTGTGTTGATATGTTTCTCCTTCTCATTCTTCCCTTATCTGATTGAATCATGCGTGACAAAGGCGAGCTGTCCACCCATCAGGTCTGCATAATGCTGGCTGAATGGCTAGAGCAAGGCTAACAGACCACAAAAGATGAGGCAGGGCTGCGATCATGGACAATAAACTTGTTATCCGTCATTGAGCAGTGAATGCTAACTGTGCAGAAATGTAATAACAAAAGATTCAGTTTTTCTGTCTTCACAAGGTTAACTTGTTTGCCCTTTTTAAACCATTAGTTATTCCACTGTGTATTTTCATTCCCTAAAAAGGGAGACTTTCTTTACAGCACTTCAATACCTTTGCAATGTTAAATTGAAACCATTTTCCTGGATTAATGCAGGACAAAAGCTGCCGGTGTATCTGATGACTCCATGATGGAAAAAAATTGACCAGAGAGTTCAGGCAAAAAAAAACTAAGGGAAAAAAATCTGTTAAGAATTTGAAATACAGAGGTATAATTCGATTTCATCACCCCTGATAAATAAAACTAAACTGGAAAAGCAGGTTCAAGGGTTCACATCCTGTACCTGCAAACCCACCTAACAGTACCAGGTCACCCGTTTGTGCCAACAAGCAAAGGAGTGAATGGAGTGATGGGAAACTTCAACAGAGATCAGAGGGACAAAGAAGGATGTAAGGGGGTGGGAAAGAGTAGATGAAGACTGGGGGAAGTGAGGCAAGCAGCTGAGCAGCAAACAAAAGAAAAGACATACAGAGGGAGCAGAGGACTGAGAGAATCAACTCAAAAGAAACAGTGGACAAGAAATGAGGCTTAAGAGAGAGTAGAAGGACAAAGTTGTGGTGGGTTTTTAATCTGTGTTGTGAAATGCACTAGTAAGGGCACTAAAAGATTATTTATTTCATCATGATTTATCACAAAATGACAATGGTTAACTGCTAATAATCCCATGTTTATGATAAAAAGTCCC